>VZUI01046542.1:0-99570 GCA_013401135.1 Cettia cetti
CTGAGGGAGCTGGGAAGGGGCTGAGGCTGGAGCAGAGGAGGCTCAGGGGCCCTGGTGGCTCTGCACAGCTCCTGCCAGGAGGGGACAGCCGGGGGGGTCGGGCTCTGCTCCCAGGGACAGGGACAGGAGAGAGGGAACGGCCCCAGGCTGGGCCAGGGCAGGCTCAGGGTGGATATCAGAAGGAATGTGTTCATAGAAGAGATTGTTAAAGGTTGGAAAGGGCTGCTCAGGGAGGCGGTGGAGTCCCCACACCTGGAGGTGTCCAAGGAACCCCTGGACGTGTCACTCAGTGCTCTGCGCTGGGTGACAAGGTGGTGATCGGTCACAGGTCGGGCTCGATGGGCTCGGCGGTCTGTTCCAAACTTAATGATCCAACCTCTCCCACAGTTTCCCTCCCTTCCCATGCGGGTACCCCGCTGCCCACTCGGGACTACACTTCCCATGACGCCCCGCGGCGCCGCCGGAAGCGGGTGTGCGTCCGCCGCGCGTGCGCCGTGGCGGCGGCGGCGGCGGTGTGTCCGTCATGGCGGCGTCCATCTCCGGCTACACCTTCAGCTCCGTGTGCTACTGCAGCGCCAACAGCAGCGCCGACCACGTACGTGCCCCCCGCCGCCGCCCCGGGCTCGCGGGGCTCCCTCACGCTGCACCCCGGCCGGCGGCTGCGCTGCGGAGCTTCTAGGCCGCGCCGCGCCGGTGGGGCCCGGCCGCGGGTCACAGCGGGCGGGGGCGGCCCCAGACGGACACGGCGGGGCGGGATGTGGGGCGTCCGGGCGGGATGTGGGGCGTCCGGGCGGCTCCCCGCGGGATGTGGGGTGTCCGGCATGTGGGGTGCCCCGGATGCTCCGCGGGGTACCCGGGATATGGGGTGGCCGGTTTGCTCCCTCCCGGGTAGGTTGTGGGGTGTCCCGGCCGCTCCCTGGGATGTGGGGTGCCCGGGGTGCTTCTCCCGGAGTGTGGCGTCCCCAGGACGCTCCCCCCGGGGTGTGGGGTGCCTGGGCGGGGTGTGGGGTGTCGGGGCGGGATGCGGGGTCCGCGGGATGTGGTGTACCAGGGCTGCTCCCGTGGGGTGTGGGATGTCAGGGCTGTTCCCCGGGGTGCGGGGTGCCCGGGCGGGATGCGGGGTGCCCGAGGTGCTCCCTGCGGGGTGGGGCTCCCGCAGGACACGGGTTGTGGGAGGAAAACGCTCTTGCAAAGCTCCGTGAGCGGCGTTCCAGCAGCTGCGACTGACCACGGGCGCAGTGCAGAGCCGGGGTGTTCCTGAATCACTCGGGTTTGTTGGCACATTTTTAGCCTGAGCTTGCTCTTTTCCTCTGCACCTTGTGCCAAAACCTGATTCCGGCTCAGTCTCCTTCATTTTGCGTAGGGATGGAGAATAAATTAATTTACCTTAAAATTGCCTTACTTTTAAATTGCCTTCTGGGTTTTGCAATCCCTGGTGTTGTTCAGGGTCCAGCCCAGTCTCCCCACTAAAATCTGCAAGGTTTAAACTCCTCTTCCCTTGGCTTTGCTGAAGCAAAGCAGCATCTGCTCAGGCCTCCTTCTTTTCCCCCTGGGGCTGGGGCAGAGCCCTCCCTTTTGTGATGTGTTTTCCTTGTGTAAGTTGTGTGTAGAATGTTCCTTTTGGACAACCCATCCCTGCAGTGTTGTAAAAGGATGCTGGCAAAGCAGAAAATCAGCTTTGGTAAAACCTCAGGGCAGTTTATACCCACTGCAGCTCAGATGTGTCTTTCACACTTCATCTTTGTTTCAGTGTGAAGCTGAGAAAGTTACAGTAAATGACTGTGTAGAATGGATTTTTTTTCCCTATTTTTAATCTTTTTTTATTGTAAAATTGCAGGAAGGATTTCTGCTGGGAGAGGTGAGACAAGAAGAGACTTTTAGCATTAGTGATTCACAGATCAGCAACACTGAATTTCTACAAGTGATAGGTAAGTGATGTAACTTTGGGTTGTTCTGAAATAGGCACTGCTCAGGTTTTAGAAGGTTTCATTAAGAATTGTTTCTGGTATGAGACCATCACAGGGTGTGTCAGACTTTGCTACAGTGTCTATGTGTTTGTGCTTGAGATGTGAGGAAAGGAAACAAATCTTGGCAAGTTACAGGGGGTTTATGCACCTCCTTTTATGGAGGAAAGATTATGTGTTGAAGATATTTGTCTGCATTCCATGATGGAAAAACAACTGTGGGGATTTTCCTGCTTGATACAGTTGCCTAAATATGCCATGTGCTTAAAATAAAATTAATTAATTGCTTGATTTACTGATACTGAAAGGGACAGATGTTCAGTAGCAGGTTTGGATGCATGGCTGGGAGTTGGTGACATCATAAACTGTCACAGCAGGACTGGACAAGGAATGTTTGTCAGACAATTTGTTGATGAGCACAAATTCTGTACAGCTAATGTGTTAGAAAAACTGAACAAAGATCAAAGATCTTGCTGTTAAGTGTTGGTTGAAGATTTTTTTAGACATGAGTGAGAAGCTGTTGCATGTTTGGTTTATAGAAAATTGGAAAGCCCTGAAAGAAACTGCCTTTTTATTTCTGGATATATAACCAGCTGTTAAAATATATTTAAACCTCCTTAAATACCTGGCTTTTTGAATGTGATCCCAGATAAGAAAGCAGGGTGTGCATAAAGCTCAATGAAAACACAAACAGCCCTGGACTGACTCTCAGATGTTGTTCTGACACAAAAAACAGGTGATCTCTGAACATGTGCAGTGGTTCCACGTTACATCCCAAGAGATTTCCCACTTGCAGTGGTGATGGTTTTGTGCTCTGGGCTCCACAAGGTTGAGGAGTTTCCTGTTCTGGTTATTCCTAAGAGAACACAGGTGGTAAATTCACAGTGAAATGTCAGTTATGAGCTCAATTACATAAGATAAACGTGTAGCATTTTTTGTGTTTGCATATAATCACTGTCAGAGTGTTGCTGGTGGCTCTGTGTGTTCAGACAGTGACAGAGCCAGTCATTTTTAGGATTTTAAATCAGACCTTGCTCTTCAGTGGTCAGTGATCTTGGTTATTGTGTGCAGTGATGTCAGCACCTGCTGCCTTGGCCTGGTTTCTTACACCAGGTGTTTGAGGGGTTAAAAATTGCTCCCTTTTCAAATCACCCCTTGGTCACATTATTGGTCACAGTCACTTTATGAAAATGGGAATTACCCACTCCTGAAGACTTTCTGGATATCTTTTTTAATTTGCCATTTTTACTTCAATATTTATCCATCAAAGTTAACTCTTGGACTCCCAGTTCAGCTCACGAGATGGACAGTTTTGTGGCACTGATGACTTTTAACTTTCTTTTGTGTCTCTTTAGTGGTGGTGTTTAAATATATGTGTGTGTACAAAGTATGTGTACTAGATACATATATATAAATAAGTTAAAGTGGAAACCTTAAATTTAAAATGGGGTGTGAACAGGAGGCTTCTTGCTTCCTGTTTCTCAAAACTCAAGGTCTGTGTAGCAACATCATTAGCCAAGAATCAAGCATCTTGTTGCAGTCAGTGTGTTTGCTGGAAGGAATTGGTCTAAGCTGGAATAATTGTACTTTCAGGCTTTCTTAGCAGGTTATTTCCACAGATGCCTGCAGGATGGTGTGAAAATATTAGAGTTGATACAATTTTCTGTGGAATAAAGGGAGTCAGTAACTCTAACAGCAGCATCCCAAGGAGTTCTTGCCAGTGAGGGCGTGCAGTTTCTCAGGCTGTGCCTGGAGTGGCTGCTCAGGCTGTTCTGGCAGGCACCACAGGTGCTGAGCTGTGGCTGTGTGCTGCTGCTGCTGCTGCTCTGGGGAGAGCTGATGCAGCCACGGGTGCCTCTGCTGCAGTGGCAGCCCCAGCAGCAGGTGGGGAATCTGCAGGAGCAGAGCCTGAACAAAGCCACTGCTCAGCTCCTGTGCTGCTGCTGGAGGAGCTGGGAATTTCTGTGCTGTGTCCTCACAGAATCCCTCACAGCGTGGTTGGGGTTGGAAGGGACCTTGAAGCCATCCTGTTCCACCTCCTGCCCTGGGCAGGGACACTTCCACCACACCAGGTTGCTCCAAGCCCCTGAAAAAATAAGAAGTCATGCTTGTGAGATTGGACAACAATGTGAGATTGGATTTGTATTCTTTTCTCACTCTCCTCTGAGATTGCTGACATGTTAGAACCTTTGCTGGTTAAATAAGCATCTTTGCATTTATCACAGCCTTTTCAATGAAGAAACACTGCCCTGACTTTTTGATATTTCATATAACAGAATTATAAAGTGCAGATAAATGTTTAGAAATTGCTTTTAACCCCATTTCTCATTAGAGATTCTGTTTGGCTTGCCTCTTTAAACACTACAATGTGTAATATTTCAGTGATTCTCTTCTCCATCCCTTTTTTACTTCTTGCTGCTGTAATAATGTATATGGGTGCAAGTAAGCTGTTATGGAAAGGTGTAGAAAAAAGAAAACAAAATTCAGAAATGCCTTTGTGAGGAGTTTGTAACTATCAAATAATATCAAAAGCGTGTATTTGAGGCTCAGATAAATCTCTGTGTATCTGAGCAAGTGTATGCCTTGCTTCTTAAAATATTTTTCTGTGTAAAAGGGCAAATGATAAAGTGAAGGCAGTTTTCTGGGTATGGTGCTGTGTCATTGTGTTGAGACATTATGGGCAGTGTGTGGTCTGACACAAATATTTCTTGCTCAGTGGCTCTGATGTGGAAAGTTCATGCAAGATATGCCACTGTAATTTCTCTTTGCCAGGAGCAGTTGGACATGTGTCACATTTTTTGTTTGTTTGTTGTTGCAGAAATCCATAACCATGAGCCTTGTTCAAAACTCTTTAGGTAAGCTTCTTTTGTTGTCTTGTTGTGGTGGCTGCAGAATATAAAAATAGGGAGCTCCCTGCAATATATTAGCATTTCAAATGTCTCTACCAGTTTGCTCATCTGATGGTTCTACAGAAACACACAGAAATGGCACCAACCATGACAATCAAAGTTAAAATTTACATTTGTAGTGTAGTTTGGAAGGGGTTTATTTCTCTATGTCTTTGGATTTCCATCTTGTGTAGCTGGTGGAATTAGGGCAGCAGTCAGGTCAGCTCATATCACTCTGATGATGAGGATGAATGTCAAAATCAATTTAAATTATTGCAGTCTTAGGCTGGCTCTGCCTGGGCCTGGTGTGTCACAGCATCCCCTGTGTGCCCTAACCCTGCTAACTTGCTGAGTTAACAACTTGGGTTTTGCTCAGTGCTACCAACCTGCACCAGCTAATTGTTGTAAAATTTTCGGGTTTTTTAGTTATTTTTGCCTTCTGATCTCCTGAACTCCAGAATTTAAATTAAATGTGGGGCTAATATATTCTGTTTAACAGCTTCCATCTATTTACATGTAGATTTTCTCTATAGTCTTCACTTGTTACACAGTGATGGCTTCTAAAGCACTGTCTCGAGTTCCTTTTGAGAAGGAATTCCCAATTAATCTCCTCTTGTCTTGAGAGATTTCCAGCCAATTAAGAAGACACAGTAGCTTAGACATTGATTGACACTGGTTGCATTAAAGAGAAAAGCTGCAGTCAGTCACTTGCTGGCTGATAATTACAGAGAGGGTACTCTTAACCCAGTGATTTAAATGCTGCAGACTCCACCCGTGAAAATAATTTCCCAGTGTCTGGTGAGCTCCCCCTGGATCCCAGGGGTGCTTTGTGCAGCACATACCCACACGGATCACGTTCCCTGCTTCCCCCAGGCAAGCAGCTGGTTGTTAGTGCCAGAGCTGATGGAGGAAGGGGAGCAGGCAGGATCTCACTGTGTGCTGCTGCTCAGGAAAGCTGCTGAATTCATTTCTGCACAGCACCAGAAACTCTCACAGCTCCTGCACTTTTTATCAAGGTGTGCTGTTGGTTATTCCTGCAAAGCACAGACAGAGAAAGAGCTGGATATCCACTGTTTACCAGGATTATAGATAAATACTGCAAACATGAATTGAAAAAATTGTGCAGATATAACATAGTGTCTCAAATTTGTCATTAGTTGTGGTCTGAGTTTTTCCAGCAATTTACACCTTGAAGCAAATGGTATTTCCACCCTTATTTACCAGCCAAGCACTGAGCTCAGGATTTGGTGTTTTTTCACCACACCCCCCAAAAGTTGAAGTCATAGACCCCTAAAGCAGAGCATTTTCCTGCACTGCTTTAAGTGTTAGTGTCAGCTCTTGAAAGAGACCAAGGAGGAGTCTGTTTTCAAATGTTTTCCCTTTTATCATGCACTCTGATCTACCTGAATTTCTAAACCTGTCTTCATAGGTAGATTTTTAAATTCCTAAATCTGTCTTGTCCACAAAATAACAACATGGCAGGGTTTGGGTTCAGCTGTGGAAGCAGAACCATATGGAAAGACCATGATACTTTGAATTATTGCTGACTCTTTTGGCTTCAAGTATCCAGCCATGTGAGTGCAGTGGCAGGATTGGAGCTCAAGAAATTCCATTTGGAGTTGCATCTAGAATGGCCCTACTTTAATTTCTTCTGGGCTGCTAGGCTTCTGATTATCAAAGCAGGGTTTTACAGAATGCTGGTCAAAATAAAATTGCACAGTGCATTTCTCTTGGTTAAAGTAAGGCTCTGGAAGTTGCTTTGTATTGTCTAGAATGCCATCTATTTGTAGAACACTCAAAGTATAAGTTATTTACTTTATGTATAATATGTGTGTATAAACTGTGTACCTGCCTTTCTCTCTTCCTTCTTGTTCAAGCTTTTATGACTATGCAGGCAAAGTTAATGAGGAAAGTTTGGACAGGATTCTCAAAGACCGAAGAAAAGTAAGTTTTCTATTTTTTCCTCCTGTTGTAAGCATTAGAAAGAGTGAGTTTGGAAAGCAAATAAATAATAATAAAAAAAGATAATTAACTAGAATAAATACTTTCCTTCACAAGTCTGATGGTTTGTTTTGAGCCTGGGCTTATCCTGTGCAGAAGCTGTTGGATTTGTGGTGCTTGGATTAAACTGGGGGCAATGTCTAATTTCCCTGAAGAAATGCCAAGGATTTAAGTGTGGCTCTCCAAAAGTGTAGGGCTGTATTGACCATCTCAAACTCCAATCTTGAGGAATTCAGTTTGGTTCATTGTCTGTAAGCTTTTGGGTAATGGTGATACCACAATTTCTGCCCCTGTATCCTCAGAAGGTAAATCTGTGTCTCTCAGGTAACACTGTGGGTTTTTCCTGATGTCCTTTGATTACAGAACGTTATTGGATGGTACAGATTTAGGAGAAACACTCAGCAGCAGATGTCATACAGAGAGCACATCATTCATAAACAGCTGACACACATCCTTGGAGTGCCTGACCTCGTCTTCCTTCTCTTCAGCTTCATTTCCACTGCAAATAACTCAACACATGCTTTAGAATATGTGCTTTTTAGACCAAACCGAAGGTCAGTCCTTATTCTTTGTTCTGCTTTTTACTGCTATGCTTTAAACTATTTAGGAGTTTGTACAATTGCACTTAAAGAAGGCTTTGTGTTTGTCCAATGATGTCTTGGGGTGCTTGTTAATGATGACAGTTGTTGGGGGTTTTTTTTGTGCAAATAATTTATAAATTAAAATTAGGGTGAGCAAAAATTCTTATCAATCTCCAAATCATCAGACAAAAAAAACCCCAAAAAACAAAAAAACTATTTTAAGAGAAATCAGATGTCACTACCATGTTTCTTCTAGTGGATCTGAATGTATCTCTGGTAGTTTGAGTGTACATTTCAAAGGTTCCAAGAGGTGTGGGGATGGCCCTATACTAAGGGAGTTTTTTATTTTGAACACAACTTATAATGTTCAGCTACTTTTATAACAAACCTCATGCAGAAACTTTAAAATTCGATGAGTTCTCATCATCACAGGGGTGGGATAATATCAAGGCTTTGTAAAGAATCTTTTTCAAATGAATTAAGAAATCTTTCTGAACTTTTTCTGCAGGTATAATCAAAGGGTGTCACTTACTATTCCTAATTTAGGCAACACTAGTCAACAGGAATACAAAGTTTCTTCAGTGCCAAATACTTCTCAGAATTATGCCAAAGTTATTAAGGAACACGGGTAAGGACTTTTCCTTTTTAAATAAAGTAAACCTCAAGCTCTACACTGTGTGCCTCACAGACCATACTACAAATATGCATCAAAATGAGCAGCAAAATAGCAATTCTGGAGCAGAGTGGTCAGTTCCCAGTGTGGTTTTTTTCCTGGTTAGAATTGGATCTTTTAGAAGAAGAGGGAACATGATGGACTCTTCAGAAGAGCAGAGTTGGTGTGGCCAGTCCATGCTGGGAGCTTCTGGCTTGATTTCCACCCACCTCCCCAAGGAATTCTCTGTGCACTTGAACCCTGCCTCAGAAGCATTGAATTCTTGATGTTTTTCTTACATATTTTCAATTAAATGCCATAAATTCAAAGTAGTTTTTCTGGCTCTTAACAATGAAACTATACAAGCTTAAAGATTTTGGCACAATTTTAATTTCATTCAAATGAGACTTTATTGTTCCAGAAGGAATTTTGGTATTGAATATGCTGCTGTCCAAAATTTTGTTTATGACAGTATGGTACATTTTTTAGCAATATAATATTGCTAAAATAGCATATTTAGCAATAAGATACAATTCAAAAATACAGTGATAGACTGCTTAACAGGAATTCAAAGACAGCATGAGCTAGAGACCTGTATTGTCTTTTCTCACTTATGATTTCTGCTTTGTTTTTGTTTTTAGTACTGATTTTTTTGACAAAGATGGAGTGATGAAGGACATCAGGGCTATCTATCAGGTTTATAATGCACTTCAGGAAAAAGTACAGGTAACATTCTTTGCTCCATATTGGTCTGTATATATGTGGCATCCTTTGTTCTTCCTTTGGTTAAACCAGGAGTGGAGGAGATTTTTAGAGTTCATAAACAATTATCAGGAACTGTAGGAAAATAAGTGAAATTTTAAGAGTTTCAGTTTCTATTTAATGTGAGCATTTGCAGTGGCTTCTGTGAAAGTGGTTGGTACAAATAGCACCAGTTTTTTCTTTTGCAAGTAAATGATTTAATACTTAGTGATTTATGGGAGGTGTTAGTCATTTTGAAGGGTTTGCAGTGAAGAGAAGCCCTGCTGAAGGCTGTAGGGATTTGCAGAGGTTTAAAAATGACTTCTGGCTCTGGGTACAGAGCATGAGCAGAGCACCATCTGTTAGTTAAAACTTGTGAACATTTTGTGTGGAGCACGAGTGAATCCTGCTCCAAATGTGCCAAAGCATCTGAAAATGCCTGGAGTGTCAGCTCTGCTCACTGTGAGCTGTCAGTTCCCAGCCTGTCCTGCCTGAAGAGCAGGGGAGCTGTGCTGCCCTGGGAGCTCACACATCTGCTGATTGTGCTGCAGTCCCAGCTCCTTCCCAGGCTTTCCCTTCCATCTGCTCTGGGGTTGTTCTGCTGCAGCTGGGCTCTGCTGCTTGGCCCCTGGAGCAGGGACAGGATCATCCTCCAGCCATCCCTGCTCCTGCCTGCACGGGGAGAGCTGCTCTTGGCACTGCAGGCTGCTCCTTCCAGCCTCCTTTGGAAGGTGGGCGAGGCAGGAACTTCAGGGCAGCTTCAGGGAATAGGGAGGTTTCTCTTCAGAGATTTATCCCTTAGCCAATGGCGTTATCCTGGAGTGCTGTGCTTGCCAGGAGCAGGGCTATCCTTGGCTTCAATTACTGTCTGGAAAAATGGAGGCTGAGGGGAGACATTGTTGCTCTCTTCTCCCTGGTAACAAGCCACAGGAGGAGAAGAAACCACCTCAAGTTACACCAGGGAGGTTTAGATTGGAGATTAGGAAGAATTTTTATCCTGAGAGGGCTGTTGGCATTGGAACAGGATGTTGGAATCATCGTGCCTGGAAGTGATCATGACCAATACTTAATTTCACAGGATCACAGAATGCTTTGGGTGGGAAGGGACCTTAAAGCTCATCCCATTCCACCCCCTGCCACGGCAGGGACACCTTCCACTGTCCCAGCTTGCTCCAAGCCCCATCCATCCAACACTTCCAGGGATGGGGACACTAACCAACCCTGGATCTTATTACAAATCTTCTGTCATGATGAACTATTTGGAAATGCTTTTCCTATAATGCAGCAACAGTCAGTAAAGAAAACAATCTTGAGCTTGAGTATTTCTACAGTTAAATCCTGTTTTTATTTTGTGCTTCAATGGCTTTTTCTCTGGTAGTAGCTTTATTATTGTTGTCCTGAAACTGTTTCCTATATTTTTGCCCAATCTTAGCATATCTTCTGTTTTTCTCCTAGGCAGTATGTATAGATGTAGAAAAAAGTGAACGTGTTGTTGAATCTTTTCAAGCTGATGTAAACAAGTTAAAAAGGCAAATCGCACAAAAGAAGAATGAAAAAGAACAAGAAATAAGTAAGTTGCCTTTTTTTTTTTCAGAGGCAGATGCTGTGAGGATAAAAGGTTTTGTGGATTTAAAAGGATTGTTGTATTGCTGATAACTCATGGGAAAAAGCATCCCATTGGGAAGGTCAATATGATGGATTTATGTTGAATGACACCTGAGCTATGAAAGTGTGTTGCAAGTACTTCTGCTGGAACCATCCAGTGTTAGCAGGCTTAAAACATAGGAGAGACAACACTTTAAAGAAAGAATGAGCAAGTCAGTTCTGGAAATAACACAGGAAAAGATCAGTTGTATGAAAAGAAAAGTGGGGGGAAAAAAAGCTAAAAACTGGAGAGATTCTTTTTGAAGGAAAGAAATAGGGAACTGTGCTCACAGGCCAGGAGCTATCCATGGTTTTGTAAAGTCTTTATTCCCACTCCCATTTGCTGACTTAGTGGTAAAGATGTTTGGCACTGAAATACCACTTTTCAGTGTTGGAGTAAATCTTTGTGGGTGTTCATCTTATTTTGCTGCTCCATAATTCCCTGAGTCAGTGAGCCTTGCTGTTGAGCAGATTTGGCTGATTGCCACAGTGTCCCTGCTTCCTGCAAGCTGAGAGTGGCCTCAGGAGGCTTTGGTTGGCAGCAGAAGTTGTGTGAAGCACCTGGTTCTGACCAAAGGGGCATTGCTGATCAAATTGAATTTGTGAGTGCAAGGGAAGACTGAGGGAAGAGAGTAGGGGCAGAGAATAGGCAAATGGGAAGTAACATCAAAACCTAAATAATTCATAAGCAAATGACACATTTCAGCAAACACTGCCTCTTTTTACCCATGTTTTGAAATGATAAGCAAATAATGAAATGTTG
Source organism: Cettia cetti (assembly GCA_013401135.1). Taxonomy (NCBI): domain Eukaryota; kingdom Metazoa; phylum Chordata; class Aves; order Passeriformes; family Sylviidae; genus Cettia; species Cettia cetti. The sequence continues at coordinate 11,235 of VZUI01046542.1, forward strand.
TCATTTTAGCTACGAGGTGTTTTTAATTATTTCTGTATCTTTTTACCTAAAGCAGTGTGTGACAAAGAGATGCTTTGGGTGGGTGAACACCCTAAACTCTGCAATGGGACTGGTAGTTTAATTTTCTCCAGGCAGCAAGGTACTGTTATCACATGAGCCCTTCAGTGCACAGTTTGATCTGTCAGCCCAAGTTCTTCTTTCTCTGAACCTCAAAGATGAGGTAACAGAGCCAGGATTAGCCCAGGACCATTTAAAAGGTGGAAGTAAATGAGTCACTGCTGTTTCCTGCTTGGCTGTAGATGAAGTAGGCAGGGACCTGCTACTATGGGGAAGCAGAGGTGGGTATTGAGTGTGACTGGAACTGATCCCAGCACAGATGGGAAAAGCTGGGGGAGGAGGAGGAAGAGCAGTCAGTGCTCAACTCTGGGTACTACCAGGGAGATGCAAATGCTGGACTGAGAATTCATGCCAGAGCAGAGAATCATGTGAGAGGGCTGAAAGGAGAAAACATGCAGCTTGGAGCCCTGCAGTATTTTTAGATGTGAGTAGTTAATTACTGAATCTGGCCTTCTCTTCCCTCACTTGCTCAAGGCTGGGAGAATTTCCTCAGTTTTAGGGAGGAAAATGGAGCATTTGATTCCAGTTCCTGCAGGAGTGTTGTGTGAGAGCTTGGTGTTCTTACCAACTTTGGGTTACCAGGTTATGGCTTAAACACTCCTTTATAAAAGGCAGTTGAGACTTCAGTTGCCAGATCACTGAAATAGTTCTGTGATAGCAGGATGTTCCAGGCTTTGGTGGGTGCTGTGCACTTCCCAGATGCCAGGAAATCTCCCACTGCAGTTCTCCTGTTGTGGCCCAGAAATGGAGTGCTGTTATGCAGCCACTTGAGGGAATTAAATAATAAAACTCTTTTTACTCCCAAGAGACATCTCAGTGGTTAAAGGAGCTCTCACCCTCCGTTTGGGGTTTCTCCAGAAATAGGGTGTCACAGTAAATAGAGCTGATCCCATTGTGTCCATCACCTTACACCTTCCAGTGTCAGTTCTGGCAGGTTTGTTGGTTAATAAACAGTCAAAAACTTCAGCCTCTCCCAGTGCTTAATAAAACTTCCTGCCAGGAAGTCTTTCTGTGTCTCAAATTTACCTTTCTGCCAGCAGCCTCTCAGGCACATTTAAGAATAAAATGGTTTCTTCAGACTTCCCTATTAATCCCAGTTATTCCAGCCTTTCCTCTTAGGTCATGATTATTAGATCTCTGATGAGTCCTTGTGTTTTGTAGCATTTCTCCAGTTTTCCTTATTTTTTAAACTGTGGTGTTCACAGTTACATACATTCTGGTTGTATTTTTAACAACTGCAGTGAAATGATCCTTACCTGTATCTCCATAGCTGAGCACACCTCATGCATGTTGGTATTTATAGTTTACATAAATCAAGTTTCTTTTCTGCAGAAGGATGGAAGTGTTCCTCATTTCACAGCTTTTGCAGTTCATTATTCCTGTGCACGTCTTCCTCAAATTATTGTCCAAATCAGCTCATTTAAGATGACTTTCACATTCCTGTTCTGATACCCTGCTATGCTCCCAGCTATAATTCCATCATTTAGATTTTTAATGTGAGTGCAGTTTTTAAAATAATAATTTTGAGGGGAGAAGACATGGTGATTTCTTTGCAGTTTTGTGACTGTCCCCTAGCACAAGGGGCATTGAAAGAGAAAGTACAAAGGGATATTTTTAAGATACAATATCAAATAACAATTACCATGGATGAAAAGTGAGTTGAGTTTTACTGAATAAGAGACAGGTGGAGAGGAACAGGCAGGTTGAGCCCTAACACAGATGCTTTTTGTTGTGAGAAGGAGCTGAAAAATGCAGGGAAAAGATGAGGTGGAAACAGCAACAGGCTGTGGAAACATCCTGTAGCTGTGATTTTTGGGAGCTTAAACTGGAGGAAATGATCTGTACAGGATGAGTGCAGATGAAAGTGTAGCATGCTTGCACTTGGATAGTTTATTTGCTTTCTGACTCATTTTGGGTTTGAAATGGGATAATTGAGCTGTGCTGATCCTGATGAGGTTCATGGCTGGAATTAGGGAATTTTGATGTGCTCAAAGAGCAGGATGCAGTGTTAGGCAAGATTTGATGTGCCAGTCAGGGGCAGGGTATTGATGACTCTATAAACCTAAAATCAGAAGTGTGAAAGATGAGTAGAGCAGACTGAGAGGACAGGATCCAGTGCTGGAGCTGGGAAGCAGGGCCAGGGATGAGCATTTGCTAACAAGCAGAAGAAAGAAGAGAGGAGAGGCGAGGTGGTCACAGCTCAGGTATGTGGAGCACGAGTCCAGGAAAGCATTAAGCACCCCCTGTTCTTTGCTTTGTAGGAATGCAGCAGGCAATTTTAAGCCGGCAAATGCCGACAGATAACGTGGAACCCATGTTTGTGCCCCGAATGTCCTACACCGGCTTCGCTGTGGAAGGCTGCACGCTTGAAGATTCCGACGTCTCCGATCCTCCCCCGCCGTACTCGGATTTCAGCGCCGCCTCCCAAGACGGCTCCGGCAGCCCCGGGCTCCTGGAGGGCAGCAGCGCCTTCATGCCGCGGCCTCAGGCGGTCGGATCGTCCAGCTTGGCTCCCAGCAGGGCGGGATTGAAGTACTCTGGCAATGGAGCCCCCGTGCCGCCTGCCCAAAGAGCCGCGCCTGACAATGGTGATGAATCAGAGGACAGTGATTATGAGAATTTGCTCGAACCCACAGAGTCCTCTGACAGTGAATACTCACAGACAAGGGAGTCCCGACCTTCAGCACATCCCGATGGAGATTCCAGGAACACTCAAACTTCTCAGATTTGATGGGGGGGGAAAAAACAAAACAAATCCACGTGACGCTGTTTTTTCATAATTGTTACCGAGAGATTTTGGGGATTTAACCCAGAGGAAATGAACTACACAGGATTACTGTGCACACGAAATGTAGAAGACTTGCACTAGATGGTTTATTCACCTTGTGATACATTTTGCAAGTTTTATAATGGAATCATTAGGATAATCAAGTTGTACTAATACTGATGAGGTTCATGGATGTACTGGTAAATTTAGGCAAAATGAAATTTATAGAGATCTTGTAGCTTTTGTTGCCATATTTTCTTTAAGACAATAAATTGGGACGTAGTAACTAAGCACAGTTAGTCTACAGATAATGTTCTCAAATCAAAACTTACCTCTTGCACTATCATGCCTTGAATTTTAATTTTTGAAAGGGAATAAGAAATATATCATCCGCCTTCAGAATAGCTTTCTATGGTAAGCCAAATTGGCCTTTGCAAGCAAAGAAATTTTGATAATTCTGAGAAGCCTGATTGGAAAAGCTGTTGTCAGCCTCCTTCTGTGGGCATGCCCTCATCAGAGGAGGGGTTTGGCCTGACCTTTTTTACAGAGAATGTGTCTCACTTCAACTGATGGTTGCCTTTTTTTCTGTAAAGGGTGTTGAGGGGGGTGGGATGCCTGGTAAATCATCCAGATGAATGTCATAAATAGAATTATTCTGCTTTCACTGGGTTTACAATGACTTTACGCCACACTAGCCTCATTTATTGTCTCATGTGTTCTTTTAGCATAAATATGAAGTGCACATACAGGAGTAAATGACTGACAGAAGTAGTAAATCCCATCATGATTGGACTTGGGAGTCTGCAAATTACAAACATCAGAGACTGCTACTTGCATTTTATTTGCATCTGAGTATTGGATTTATGCTTCTAGACGAGTTATTTTATGTGATAAATAGGGGGATAGGGTAGGAGAAGATTGTTTGGAGAGTCCCCTGGGTTTATTACCTCTTTTCCTCTGGGTGAAACATGTAAATGATTATTTTAATTTGAATTACAGCTCTTGTCAGAAAGCCGCCGTTTGGGATAAATGAAGTGTGGTATATTTAGAGAATTTCATGTTTGGATGCACTTACTTTTATTTAAATACTGCTTGTATGCTAACGTTGCCCAAAATATGTGAAATTGTGCCACTAAGAAGTTTGTATTATTGGACTTTATCCCTGATGTGTAAATGAGAAAATACACATTTTAAGATGAGGTTATCTGCAGCATTTATCACTTTGAGGTATCAGTAGCCACTTCTTCGGTTTGCACCCAGAACAGCAAAGCAGTTGTTTAAAAATTTCAAATATCTCAAATTTATACACTGAAATTTTAGTCTTTTGGATCACGTCCATAGGCAAAAGTCTGTTCATTACCCTCTCCTTACCTGTACTAAATGAAGCAAAATAACTTGGGGAAAAAAAATGAGATGTTAAAATTGCCACTCTTCTACTGAGGGTTTCCACCTTTAAACATCTAGTGCTCTGGTTTTAACTGTTTTACATTGTTCTCATTAGCCTTAACTGGATGGATTTTTGTCTTGGAGTGTTGCAATCCCTGGAACAGAGACCTTGCTGTGGAGTCCCCACCTGTGAGCACCTGTGGCTCAGGTGTGAACGTGTCCATGCTGGAATCAGAACTGACAGGTTGGCAGCCACAGTCTTCATTTTTATTCTGCACAGAAACCTGCAAAATGTACATCTCTGACAAAGCAGTTCAATGTGACAATAAAATCTTATTTAATCCTAACATAGATTTTAATGCTTGTCAGGTTCCACGCTGGTGGAGGAGCTCGCTGGGAAGCAGAAGTGCTGCTCAGAAGTGATTTGTTCAGGCTGCTCTGCCTGGGGACTGAGGGCATGTGGCAGAGGGACTATTCCATGCCTGACAAGCGTGCTTGTGTTTGTACAAGATCCTTGAATTCTGGGGTTATTTAACAAAAGATATTAAAAGTTCTGCTTGGTTTTCCATGCACCATGTAGGTGGGACAGGTGTGTCATCGTGCCCTCCAGCCAGTGCCTACCTGCAGGTATTTTTATTCACCATAAGAACATAGGGTGTGGCTTTATGATATTTTTTTTTTTAATGTAGGTAATATTCTGGCAAAAATACACCTGCTTAGACTTTGCAGTTTTCATGACAGTGCTGTTAAAAACAACGATGGTGGGCTGTGATCCATCAGAAGGCCACAGGGAGCAGCTTTAATCCTGAATTGTGGAGTTTCACACCTGAAACACCAGGACTCCCTCCTGGACAGTCCCTGTTGGTGATTCCCAGGGCCTGTAGCTGTGTCCTCTCTCTAGCAGGGAGGCAGCATTGAGGAAATGCAACTGAAAATTGGCTTCTGTGTCCTTCAGTTCCAAATCCTGGAGTTTCCCCCAGTAAAACGAAATATTTTCTGGCTGATTGTGAGAAACCTGGAACTGCTGCTTCCTTTATTTCCAAATTTGCTCTTATTCCCCCTCTGACTGTTGATAGTAAGAAGAACAGGGATGCACCATATGGGAAGGCTCAATGAATTAGAACTATCACATATGCTTACAAAGGGAAGCATCATCAAATATTTCTGAAATTAGCTTGGATTGACACTTTGGGAGCCTCCAAGTCCTGTCTTTGTTTATGGGATGGAAGATGTTGGCAGAAGGCCTTGTGAGCATTGTTAATTTTGGCATATTCATGACTGTGCAGGTTTGGAGTTCACGTCTCCCATCTCTGGGGACATTTCCTGAGTTAAAATGTAAAGAGAAGCTGTTTCTGTTGGTGTAGCATCAAGATAAGATAAGCAAACTGATAAAACCCCTGTTAAGTGGGAAGATGCTTCTGAGTACACTGAATGTAACTAGAATCAGTCTGAAACTTTGCTTTTTTTGGTGCTACAGGGTCTATTTTAAGGGTTTGGGTTTTTTTGTTTTTTTTTTTTTTTTTTTTGATTACAGACTTGCTGTGCTTGGTTCTTCTTGGTTCTGCCTCTGAGCAGTCTGTAGATCAGCTGAAAAGGTGTTGGTTTCTGGCTTCCTTTGAGGTGAATCTTCCTCTGGCTTTCTCTTTTCTCTCCAATATCTGTGGTTTCACACACATTTCTCTATTGTGTTAGATTTGTGGGGGTATTTGCATGCCTTTATAGTGCTCTCCTGTAGCTTATGGATTTAGAAAGAAAACAGAATTTAATTAGAGATTCATTAGTAAACTGGTAAGTACTTGGACAATTTCCAGTGCCTGAAGGGGCTCCAGGAGAGCTGGAGAGGGGCTTTGGGCAGGGGCCTGGAGGAACAGGACACAGGGAATGGCTTTAAGCTGAAGGAGGGGAGATTTAGATGGATTTTGGGCAGGAATTGTTCCCTGGCAGGGTGGGCAGGCCCTGGCACAGCTGTGGCTGCCCCTGGATCCCTGGCAGTGCCCAAGGCCAGGCTGGACACTGGGGCTGGAGCAGCCTGGGACAGTGGGAGGGGTCCCTGCCATGGCAGGGCTGGCACTGGATGAGCTTTAAGGTTCCCTCCAACCTAAACCATTCTGGGATTCTCTGAGCTGTCCCAGCTGTGGTCAGGACAGTGACAGAGATTCCTGTTTGTCCCCCTGGGGGGGCTCCTGCAGAGCTCTCACCACTACACCTGGCACACCTCATGGAACCAAGAGCAAGAATGTTCAAATTGTTGACTCTTGGCTTTCTTGCTCTTCATTCTTAACCTATAAATAACTTATATTGTGTAGCAGCATCTTGGCTGAAGTTCCTAAAAGAAGAAAAAAAGGAGATTTCTTTGCTGTGAACAAAAATACCTGGGTTCCCCTCTGGGAACAGCCCGTGTTATTCCCACTGGTGGAAGCAGAAAGGCTTCAAAGGCAGGGAGAGCAGAAGTTCAGGAGACCTCACTTTACCAGAGCTCCAGGCTGGGAGATTGTTCTCCTCATCCTGAGAGAATTTCAGGCTCAACTTCCCAGGGCAAGCCCTGCAGATGAAGATGGATGTCAAGGCAGGTCAGGCAGATCCAGTAAGAGTTACCTTCAGGAAAGAAGGGATCATCACAATCGCATCAGCTCGTGGTGTGGGTGGGTCAGGACTAAATCCAGCAGCAGGCTGTGTGCCAGTGCAAATCTAGGAGGTTTTTCCACCTAGGAAAGTTGTTTTTTCCTCTTTCTGACCTTTAAATAAGATGGTAACTTGCACATCCTTGTCTTTTCCCTAGGCATCATCCAGAGAAAACAAAACACCTTATTGCCTTTTCCAGGCTTATTAGGGAGAGGTGCCTGCTGAGCTCTGCAGAAGGAGCTCGAGGCCACCAAGGCTGGGAAAGCTGCTGCTCTGCAGCACTCCAGGTCACTGCAGGGTTTTGCATTAATTATTTCCAGCTCTCCTGAGATCCTGTTCCCTGCTCCAGCCTCTGCCAGCACCAGGGCGGTCAGTACTCACCTGGTATTAAAGAGAAGAGTTGCTTGTTCCCCTCATGTGGATTTGTGTGCCATGTATTTATTTCCTCTGGCTTTATTGGAGAAGGTGTTAGGAAGGGAAGCCTAAAAATCCCCAGGAGATAAGTCAGTAATAGAATAAACACACAGGTGTTTTGAAATTCTTCCATTATAAGCAGTATTTTTTTAAAGCTTTTACCAGATTTATTTTCCTGCTCAACATTTTGCTTTGGGCAACTGTGGGGTGTTTTTTTTCCAAAGGAGGAAAAATACTGCTAAAAGTTTTCCCTTCAGAAGGCCCATTTCTACCATGGGGATTGTTCCAACAAGTTTTGTGCCAGTTTGTGATTTTTAACACATTTTCAAGAGCGAGAGGCTGCTGTAGCTGTGAGCAGGGATCATTGGTGGTCTGTAATATTAATAAGGAATAGCCAATTTTAGCCATAAATGCAGTCATATTAAATAAAATGTTCATACTCAGCCCTTATGGAAAAAGTCCTTTAAATGGAATAATATCACCCCAGTGCTGTGGCTGTAACTTTTTAGCCTGAGCAGTCAGAGTTCCCAGCTGAGAGGTAGCACAGAGGGCACTACTTGGTGTTCAGCAAAGTTTTTATCTTAAACCTGAGGGAGGTCTGAATGGTAGAATATGGGATGTTTTGGCTTGGAGGGGACCTTAAAGCTCAGTGTCTGCAATAATCCAAGGCTTTGGCATGCAGGAAAGCAAATGCTTTGCTGACTTCAGGCACATTAAAGTGGCTGTCACTTGTTAATAATAACCCTTAATGCAGGGATGTTAAATTTAGTACAGCCTGGACACTTGGAAGAACAGAAAGCTGAACTTCCACGAGTGCATCAGCCACGCAAAGTGGGAGTTTTGAATCCCACAGAAATGGAGCCTTGGTTTCAGCAGGTGCTGTTGAGCAGGTCCCTCGTTTTCCTCTGACATTGGAAGCACTCTGCTGCAGGTTACATCCCTGGGGGAGTTCCTGCAGTCCCAGAAAAGCTGAGGAATGTGATGTCCCTGCTCCTGAGGGCAGGTGGGTGCTGCAGGGAGCCCAGGGAAACCAGGGGCAGTTGTTTAAACAGGGGTCACAGGATGGAATTGCAGACAGCTGCACCAACAATGCCACAGCTGCACAATGGGATCTGCCTCCCCTGTGCAAACAGGATTAGAGAGGATGGAGAACACTCCTGCTCCCTTCAGCACTGCACACCTCGGGCTCTCTCAATCCTTGAATTTCAAAGTGCCCTACAATAAATCCCTGAACAGAGAACAAGGAGAAATCTGAGCAGAGGGACCAAGGGGCTGAGTTCCCAGGAGTGACACCCCTGGAGCTGCACAGCCTCACACTCCTCATCCTGCTGGAGAAGTGCTGGTGGGGTGGGATGAGGGAGGGATGTGCCAGTGATCCTTATGAATGCCTGATCCAGGCATTTTGGTGGGATTAAGGCTGTTGCTTAAGCAGCAGGTTTCTCACCTGTTCCTGGTCAGTCCCTTGGCTGCTGCTGGGGGTGCCTGAGGGGGTTTGCTCTTGCTCTGCCATTTTTATGTGCTTGTGAATTGTCCAGACCTAGGTGAATTATTGGCTTTGGCACATTTAAGGGATCTTAACCCAGCAAGACCAACCACAGTGCCTTTCCCTATTATGGATGCACAAAGCCCACTGCTGCTATTCCCGTTTTCAACTGCTCTCCTACAGGTTGCTACCAGGAAATGTTTGCTTTCTGAGCTGTTGGTTTTGCACAAAAATCCTTAAATCAAGCTTTTATACCCAAATTCAAACATTGCCTGTTGAGTGCATCTCCAAAAATTTATAATGTATCCATGCCTTGCTGCTGGAAGAGCAGGGAGTCTGCAAGGATAAAGGAGCAGGAAAAGGCATCGAGGCTTTAGCAGGGAGTCAGTGAGCACTGCTGTGAAAAATCTCCCTGTTAATTCTGGCACTTCCCACTGAGCTGTTCACCCATTGAACAAGCTGGGGAACCTCTCAGTTCATTTATCAAAGCACTTGCAATTCAAAACAGCTGAAGCACTAAAAAAATATTGAGTAGTGAGAGATCATTTCTCCAGCTTGTGTGGATGCTCTGTGTGCAATCGATGGGGACAGGGGCTGGGACTTATCCTGGGCATTTCTTCTGTGCTGATGTTCCTGAGGAAGGAGGTTGATTTTGCCTGGCTTAAAAAACATCCTTGGCCTTTGGTGTTGTGGGAAGAGTAATTTCAAAACCAAATGTTTGTTGATGGTGTGGAATTAACCCTCAGGCTTTCAATGGGCTTGTGTCCCTCAAACAGAGGTTTCCAGACCCCAGGAGCTGCCAGTGCCAGCCCCAGCTCTGCAGTGAGTCCCTTTGTAGCTGGAGTGACCAGGGCAGAAGAGACAGAGCTGCAGGATTGCTTTCAGCTGAAGCTGGCACAGGTTACAGCCTGTATCCTGGAAATCCACCTTTGGAATACCCAGCATGGCAGGGAAAGCTGAGTGATTCCCTTTATCCAGCTGTCCTAGAAACTCCACTGCAGCTTATTTCATGCTGGCCCTCGGGAATCCCATCTGAGAACTCCCTTCAGCAAGGGAATTGGGTCAGTGTGAGCCCCTGGTACCCACGAGTGCACAGCACGTGGCCTCTCTGCTTGCCTGGAATATAATTTCCTCTGTTTCATTGTTCATATCTTTGTGATTAAGTACAACTGTTTTGATTTTAGTTTTCCATTTCATGGTTAGGTTTGATTTGAGGGCACTACAAAATCAGATGGGGCAGCCACAGCTTTTGTGAGCAACCAGGACCTTCCCACCTGGGCTGTCCCTCCTGGGGACCTGCAGCAAGCACAGCCAGACCCTCCACTGCTCTGCCTTACATTTCCTTTATTCCTACTGGTTTTGGCAATGATAATTTTTAATACCTTTGGAACATTCTTAGCTGTAACTGCACAGTCATTGTGGGGGGGAATGATAATCAAAACGTTTCTGATTCGAACACCCTGTGCTTTTCCCTTTTCCAGAAATACTCGTGCAGACTGACACCTGCTATTGTGCTGAGGCTCTTTTTGCTTCAGCAAACTTCTCTGCAGATATTTAATCTACTTTTTTTTTTTTTTTTCAGTTGCAGTTAAAAAAGGCAAGTCTTTCAGAGTTGTCATTTCAGAAATGGATTCAGAATAACAACAAAAAAAAGGTGGCTTTTTTTCAGCGGAAGGTGAGAGAATGCTAAAGTACTGAAGTTAAGCACAACTTTTTACAAGTGCTGGAAGAGGAAATCTGCATTTTTATCATCCCTTCAGAACCCATATTGCAGGATGTTTTAGGCAAGGATCACACCTTGAGGAAAACCAAGTTTGGGAAGAGTGTCAGCAGCATGTGCTGCACTCAGGGCAGAGGAAAGGCACAGAATTCCCTCAGTAATGGAATTACAGAGGAGCTGGGAATGTCAGGGGGGCCCTGGAGGAGAAGCAGTGGGAGCTGGCTGGGTGCTGGCTCTGGAGGTGCACAGAGCCACCCATGGGACACCATGGGACACTGTGGGACACCGTGGGACACTGTGACACACCATGGGACACCGGGGGACACCGGGGGACACCGTGACACACTGTGACACACCGTGGGACACCAGGGGACACTGTGACACCCCACCTGCTGCTGCCAGCCCGTGGCAGCATCTGCCAGCTGACCTGCCAGGGCAGTGTGATGTGCTGGTTGCTGTCTGTAAAGCATTTTGTGACCTACCCCCCACTCCAATCAGAGACTGCCTTGACAACTGCTGTCTGCAGCAAGGCTTTGGCTGCCTGCCCTCGGGGGGAGGCTGCAGCAGTGCAAAGCCTATTCCTGAAAACCCACTCGTAAAAAAGAATGAGGGAGTTTGAAAATATGTTTTAAGCTATTAACGTCCTTTATTTGCTAAAAAATCCCAGCTGCAGGTTTGATGTTGTTTTCTACATTTTAATAAATTCTTCAGAGAACACTCAGTGACAGCAACAAGTTTTTGAAGCCCAGGAAATGGGCTCTGTCTGAAGACACAAAGACTGAAGGTCGGCTGCTGGGACAAGGTACGGTCCCCATGTCACTTGGCTTGTCTCTGATGAAACATAAAGGGACATTTGCTCTCAGGGTGTGACCTGGGACTTTATGATTTCATGCCTAGAAGGAGGGATGAGCTCCTGAGTCCTTGGGCAGTTTCACTTGGTCTCTTCTTGGAGCTCCTGATTTTTAAAGGGCTGCTGACACTGTCCAGTGCAGGAGCAGGAGATGATGACGTAGGTTCCCATCATCAGGGACTTGGCTATCCTGGGGTGCCCCAGAGCACAGTACCTCTCCTCATCCTGAGCACAATGGGGCTGTTCAGCCTGGAGAACAAAAGGCTCTGGGAAGACCTTGGAGCCCCTTTCAGCACCTGAAAGAGTTCCAGGAGAGCTGGAGAGGGACTTGGGACAAGGGCCTGGAGTGACAGAGCAAGGAGAAATGGCTTCACACAGAGGGTTGGATGGAATACTGGGCAGGAATTGTTCCCTGTGAGGGTGGGCAGGCCCTGGCACAGGGTGCCCAGAGAAGCTGTGGCTGCCCCTGGATCCCTGGCAGTGCCCAAGGCCAGGCTGGATGGGACTTGGAGCAGCCTGGGACAGTGGAAGTTGTTCCTGCCCATTGCAGGGGGGTTGGAATGAGAGGTGCTGGTTTTGAAGATCCTTTCCAGCTCAAACCTTCTGTGATTCCATGAACTGCAGTGCCCTGACACCTTCCCCATGTCCATGCCAGCCCCGTGGGTTCCAGGGAGCTCCAGCCACAGCCCTGGAGACAAAGCCAGGCCAGAGTGTGAGGCCCAGAGCCTGTGGTGACACCACGTGCAGCAGGAGCAGGGCCCAGGAAGCAGCTCAAGCAAAGGGGAGAGAGCTTCAAACAGGTGAAAGAAAGGCTCATTGTTGCCACTGGCAACATCTCTGGGCTGCGTGTTTGATGAGTGTGGGAAGGCAGGGAGGAGGCTGGTTCATCCATCTACTGCTCCTGCAGGATGGGAACGTGTCTGCCACCCCTTTTCAGCTGAGCTCATTACACAGTCTAAACTGGTATTGATCATAAATTCTCTATTTAAACCATTTTGAGAGAAAAGCCCTTTCAGTCCCCAGTGAACCTTTCCTGCCATGTTTTGAGGTTAATCAACCGTTTTCATCCTTTATAAAGAATCTTGAACATGTACTCTTTCCTAGTGCAGTTCTCCCTCCCTTGGAAACCTTCCCCATCCCTTCTATTTCCTGAAGCAAAACAATTAAAATCAGAGGTTGTTTTGCATTCCTAGGTAGCTGTTTTTTAATGTTAACTCAAAAAATGGCACAGATAATTTTACCATGGGAGTATTTTAATACACACACTGTTTTCCCCCAAACAGGGTAGGTGTTATTTCTGTCTTGCAATGAGTTTGCTGAGCTTCCATGCACTGGGGTGATGCCATCCCTCTGGATCTGCCCTGGGAGCTGAGGAGCGAGCTCAGCCCTGCCCCAGCCCTTGCTCTGCCCAGCACATCCCATCTCCCATCCTGCTTTCCCCTTGCTCACTGCAGCACCAGCAGCTCATCCCATCTCCCTGCCAAGCATTCCCCAGCCCCAGGAAAGGGGATAATAATGCTGTGCCACACATGAGGATTAATATTTTAAAGTGGGTTGAGGTTAAAGGGTTACATGGATCTATCTGATCTGTGCTGCTGGAGGTCAGCAGAAGCTTTAGCATAAGGATGGCGTAGTAGTACTTTAAAAAATAATTATGGTTTATTCTTTTGAAATCCAATTATTCCCTGGAAGAACAGTGAGCAGTTTTAGTGTACTGGCCATGGAAGTCGATTACAGGACATGCAAACCCTGCATGGCCCCCAGTGCCTGCAGCAGCCCTGATGCCTTCCCTCCTCAGCACACAAAGTTCTGCTTGCAGAGGAGTTTATAGTAAGCCCTGTGCTGCATAAATATTAAAACATATCATCAGATGATTGCCCACACGTTGTATTTTCCTTTGCAGGGATGGTTTTTACTCTCAGCTGTGGCAGTGTGCCAGGCAGCCAGCCCCAGCCCACGCAGCCCTGGGGGATTTGTCCCATGGCACTTGTCACGCCTTTCTGTGGCTTGGACATCACCTCCTGCGTGGGTACCCCTGTCTGGTGTGCAGATAAAGTCCCAGGCATGGAAAAAAGAAGCAGCTGTCTCTTTGCTGGTCCTTCAGCCATGCAGACTGATGGCCCATCTGCAGGGTGTGCCCCAGGGCTGGGTGGCAGGAATTCAGTGCCCTTTTTGCTTCCTCACGATTGTGTATGGATCAAGGCCAAGCTGCAGGTGTGCACTGGATGATGATACCTGGTTAAAGAGCCAGTGATCACCCACCCCAGCACACCTGAGTGTGCAAACAGAGCTCCTGTGGAGCCAATCCATCCCTGCTTTTATCCTGTGGATGAACAGGCAGCCCTGGGCCTGCTGGTGTTGGGTGTCAGTTTGTTGGAACACGCTGCCATCCCCTCATGGGATGTGCTGCATTATTCATCAGAGAGATGAAAAACTGGAGGAGCTATTGTTGGTCCTGTTTAAACTCTCCATTCCTGCAGCACTGAAAGGAGCAGCCATTCCCTGTCTCCTCTTTCAGATCCAATTTGCCAGGATGCATATTTCCTGGGAAGCTCCATAGGGCTCCTCAGGGCCAGGATGATTTATTTATAGGAATGACCTTACAGCCACTTGGAAGCCTGTCTGCTGACATTTGTGCACTCTAGAGTACTTGTGGCAAGAATCTCCCTGTGCTTCCAATTCCCCATCCAATCTGAGAAAGTTTTTGCAGCCTGTTTTACTGTTGAGCAAACCACTGGATGCCACAGCTGGATTCCTCTGTGGCTCACTCAGACCCCTTGCTTGTTTGCCACACTCGTGTTTTCCTGTTTCCTCTCCACATCCAAAGCCTGGTTCCCTCTCCAGCCCCTGAGCAGCTGCCCAGAACAGCATTGCTGTGTTTTCCTGCAGGCTGCTGTGGGATGCACATTCCCCTTGTGCTGAAGCATTTTCACCAATTAACCTGGAAACGTTTCCAGGGTGACCCAGCACTACCCAAACCTGCTCTGGCTCTGACCAGGGCAGATTATTAAAGTGCAGGTTCATGATCTGTGGGCTTGGCCACACAAAGCTCCAGGCATTTCAGGAGTCCCTGAGCTTCCTGGGGCAATGTGACTGAGCTTTTTGTGTCCTGTTTATAAACAGCCAGGCTGGGCTCACCCAGAAGGGTTTTGTTTGTACCTGCTGTGAAGGGCTTTAAATAGCTCCTGACAATTAATTTAGGATTTTGAACAGGGAAAGAGCTAGTAAATGTCTTTGGAAAAGGTCTGATTATTGCAGTGGGAGAGCAGGGACAGGGAGAGTGAGGTGTGGATGCAGAGGGATGTTTGGCTGCCCAAGCACAATGGATGTGCAGTGCAATGACCCTTCTGACCACTGCTGTGTATTTGGGGGAGGCAAACTTAGGGCTGTATCTTCTGCAGAAGCTGTTAAATTTCTCCACTTTGGGATCTCTGTTTGTGAACCATTTATCACTTTATGTGGCTAAGAGCAGAGAGAGAAACAAGTGACCCTAAAACTCAGCACTGAGTTGCTGCCACAGGACAGGGGATTAGAATTTGGCATCTGGTGCTCACCTCCATTTTGGGGACCTTGGAAGTGTTAGCTCCCAGGCATCTCCCTGAGACCCTTCTTGTCCCCATGTTCAACAAGCAGCCTGAACAGTCCTTGCACCATGCCTGGCCCTCACTGGGCAGACCAGAAATTCAGCCCAGTGCTGGTTCAGCAGGGAACCAGAAAAAGACCCTAAAATCCCTCACAGAAGGGTGGGAGGGCCAAGCAGATCCCACGTTTCAAGCTGCAGCTTGGTGCAGCTGCAGGGAAACACCGAGCATGAGGGAGGGGATGGTGGATCCCATTGGTTCCACCTGGGAATAAACACATTCCTGCCTGGCACAGCCAACCCCTTAACAGGCTTTGGGATTCAGGCAGGGAAAACACTGATCTCTGCAAAGCAAAAGCCTTAGAAATGTTCCAAGAAAAAAAAAAAAAAAAAAAAAAAAAAAAAAAAAAAAGTGGTTTATTCCTAGGGGGAGAAAATGGGGCAGCTAAGGGAGAGTGAAGCAGAAGGGTGCCAGGGTGGCAGGAAGGCTTTGGGGACATGATGGCAGGTGACATGGACACCACCTGGAGCAGTGGCAGGGCTGGACACTGACCTGGAACCGACATGGCTGTGCTGATGCTGGCCATCATTGCAGCTGCCAGCCAGGGGAGCTGCAGCCTTCACTGGTTTATGGAGTGTTTATTGTCCCCATGTCCCCACTCTGTTCCTGCAGGACCATGTTGGTCACCTGAGCTGTTTAATCCTCTGTAAGCTGCTTTGGAATATGGGGTCTGAGGAAGGCTTCATCCCATCCACACATTCCCAGATGACAAAGGATCTGTCTCAGAAAGGTGTCCTTCAATTATTTTCAGGTATTTGAAATTCTGCTGTAGAAGCTGAGATGCTCCATGACCTCTGAGATTTCTGAGTGAGAAATGGTGGTGATGCTCCATGTAGATGAGGCAGATACTCAGCCTGGCTGGAAACTTTCTGAAAATGAGGTGAACTAAACAGCTAACAGCTTTTAAAGTGTTGTAATGATGAAGGGATCATTAAATCCTGAAGGTGGGACCAGGTCTTGAGCCTTGTTTTGGGTTAATTGTCTTCTGTGGGGACAGTCCAGGACCTGGTGCTTTTCAGAGGTTTGCTCCAAGCATTTACATCGGAGCAAAGGCAGAAAAACTATTGCTCTGCCACTTGGACCAGGGGTGGGAGTTATCTGACAAGCTATAATTTGAAATCTCTGAAGTCTAGGAGAGAGCAGTCCTTTTAAAGTCTCAAACCGGTGGCAGTTCCAAGCTGGGACATCATGTGCCATTAGGGAATGGAAATTCAGTCATGCAAAACAGCTAAACATAACAACTGCTAAAAGAGAGCCTGTTTCGTGGAAGAACATAGGGAGACAGCCTATAAACTGATTCTCTCAGGTCCTGCAGGAGGTTTTTGGAAATTCCCGTTTAAACAAGGCAAAGGTTAGCCCCTGGTTGGGAGAATCCCTAAAACCCTGCCCTGCTCCACTCTTCCCAATGCCTCTGTGTGGTTAAGGGTTAAATCCTGAAACCCAACTCTCTGTCAAGTGTCTCAATCACCTCTAAATTAGGTAAATTGGACTTGGAACCTGTCTTTAAACTCTTCATCAGAGAACAGCTTCCATCTTTTTTTCTGAGAATTTCTGCTAAAATACGTGACTTTGGAAGAATTTTGTTACTGAAAATCTGAAAGTACAATTTTCCCCTGGTTTGGCTCACAGAAAAAATCAAAGTATCGTGTGGCCTTGACCACACACATAACTGATGGGGTAAACAAGGGAAGTTTATCTCACATCTGACTTAACAGGGGTTGTGGTGACCTACCCACAAGGTTTGTTTGAGCATTTTGCTTTTCACATGTTGTAATTTTGTTATTTTTCCTTGCAAAGCCATGTCTATACTTGAGAAAACAAAAGGAACAGAGGCACGAATGTACCACAGAATACCCTCAGCAATCTGTGGTTCCCAGGATCACACAGCTCTTTAAATTCTGCTCATTTTCAGTCCTCTATGGGGTTTCCATAGGGTTTTCCACCTATCTACAGAGGAAAGGGGAATTTCCCCCCTAGTAACAAATATTTGTTATTTTAGCTTCTGGTCACCACAAACATTCAATATTTTTTAATGAATTTTGACTTTCTTTTTTTTTTGTGCCAGACCTCCTCATTTCTTCCCCCTGCACTGATTTTTCATGCCTACATACGATTGGTCTAATCTTTCACAAAAGAGCTTAGGAAATTAGATTAACGAGGCAAATTAATAAACCACATAGCTGTGAGACCTCATACACTTTACTTACCAAATACAGCACATCATCCTTCACTCAGAAGCCCAGGACAAGTTATCAATGAACAGATTTTTGCCATCCTTGGTGCTATGTGGCTTCTGCCAGCCTGGAAATGCCACAGGAGTTCGGTGGCTTTGCCCTGGATGCTGAGGCAGTGCATGGCCAGGGGGTGCTCGGGAATCGAGGTGTGTTGGCTGCTCTGAATCCCTGCCAGGGGGTGCTCGGGAATCGAGGTGTGTTGGCTCTGAATCCCTGCCAGGAAATGCTCTGGAGATTTTATCACAGCCCATTGCTCTGGAGATTTTATCACAGCCCATTGTAACCCGACAACAATGAAGCCATTAGAGCTTGGACCCGAGCCCGCAGCGTTGGAAGTGTGACAGACCTCACCTCCACGGGCACTAACAGCACAGTCTGGGCTGTATCCATCGGCCCCAAAGGGACCCAACCTTCCCACTGCCTCGCTGGGACAGACCTCACCTCCACGGGCACTAACAGCACAGTCTGGGCTGTATCCATCGGCCCCAAAGGGACTCAGCCTCAAGGTTTGAGGTCTTTTCCATCACCAGGCACACGGAGGTCACCGGGCTGCCCCGCCTGTCTCGCTGCTGAGGTCAGGAAGAAGCACGCCCAGCCTTTGCAGAGGGTCAGTTTAGGAGCAGGAATTCTCTGCACTTGGCAGGGATAAGGTGAAGAGAGCAGCAGGCTCTGCCTCAGCACACAGGTCCCTGAAGCCCCGAGGGTGCCTGGGCACTGCTCTGGGGGGATGCTGTGTGCTCTGGACAGGCTCACGCTGCAAGGCAGGGCTGGAGCCCACCATCCTGATATCGATCTTTGTTTAATACAATACTTCAAGCAATTTAAACAGCCAGCACCTGGCAGTGCTCCTTGGCAGGCAGCCCACGCTCTGGGGAGCATCATCTGCTGGCTCTGCTCTGCCTCCCCCACCAGCAGCTTTGGGGAGGGACTGGGAGGGCAGGCAGCAGGGACCCTCTGGCTGAGCCCACTCCCAGACAGCTTTTCTCTGAGCAGAGGGAATGGAAGATTTCTCTTTTCTCTTTCAAGGGAATGGAAGATATTTTTTTTTTTAGTAATATTGCCTTTTCTGGTGAGTTTTTTTTTCCTGTGGGGTGGCTCAGGGATGGGGTACAGAGGGAACACCAGGGAAGGCCATATTCTGACAGGCTGCTTTTGCTGTCTGAGTCAAGGAATGCTGAGAGACAAGGAAGTGCACAAATCCAGATGAGATTTGGCTTTTCTTAGTGGCTTTCTTACAAAGTGCATCTGTGTCTGGAACAGTTTTAAAAGACACTGGGAAGTGGGACAGAGCAGAGGCTCCAGCGTGCCCTGTTCCAGGTGGTCTCTGCAAACCTGGAGGCTCCTGACCATGGCAGTGATGCTGTCCTGGTCCCCTCAGCTCTCTGCATGTGGAGGTAGGCTTAGGCTCCTTGGAAACCTGGGGATGGCAGTGCAGAGGCTGCCATGGAGCACCTGCTGGGAAGTGGTGACCTTGGCTGTGGTTTAGTCAGACCCTAAAGCTTCACCCATCCAGGCTGGAGACAGAAACATTTATCTCATCAGGAGAGTCATTTCTGTACATCCTTTAATCTGTGAACCCCACGTTCATCAGGGA
The DNA here is from genome assembly GCA_013401135.1 of Cettia cetti. Lineage (NCBI taxonomy): Eukaryota > Metazoa > Chordata > Aves > Passeriformes > Sylviidae > Cettia > Cettia cetti. The sequence goes on from VZUI01046542.1 coordinate 30,063, forward strand.
GAATGGACCCAAGTACCCAAGAGCATTCTGGAAAGAGAGCAGACTGGATCACTGTCTGGAGCCCTGGCAGGTTTGGGACTGAATGTCTTCTCAAGTTCCTTTATAAGCAGAGTTTTCTACTTGTTTATGTCAATTTTGCCCTGTATAATCTGTTTGGTTTGCCTGGAGGAGCAGCAGGACACTAATTAATTAATGATCACAGGAATGACTCACTTTCCTTGTGCCCTCCTGTGGCACCTTCTTTGTCACAGGAGGAAGCAGGAGCACAGATCTTGTCCCAGGCTGCTCTGGCCTGTCTCCTAGGGAAGGAGGGCAGCAAAATATGAATTTAGAGTGACCGTGCAGCATTTGTCACTTGCCCAGTGTGCCCAGAGAAGAAGCAGAATGGTGTGAGCCTGCTCCATGAATAGCCACTCAGTGTTCCTGAGGGAAGATGGAAATGCTGGGATTTTAATAGCATTGGGATTAACTGCCTGCTTAAATGAGGAAGGGAATAGCTCTGTAATTAGTGTGACTTCCTGAACAAAAAATGGGGATGCTGCTTGCCCTGCTTTTCAGGGAAGGGGCTCAGCCTGGTCCCAGGGCAGGAAAGTTCCTACTTAAGGGCTTGTATATCCCCACTGCTTCCCCAAAATTCCACAGCCTGTAGCAGCTCCAACACTTGTACAGAGGCTGCTGCAATCTCCATGTGGGAATCTGTAAGGATGGGAAATCTCACCAGGATTAAAATTCTCCCTCCTCCCTGCAAGCTGTGGTCTGGTGAGAACACAGAATTAACATCGTGTTTAGGACAAAATGAAATTAATCCAGATTTGACCACCTGTTCTGGAACAGGAGGGAGAAAGGATGCTGGAGAGGGGGGAGGAGCTGGAAACATCATGTGGAGAGGTCAGTTTTATTTGTGAGTGAGCAAAAAGTTCTTTGTTGTGGGCAGGTGCCTTCCCTCAGGTCATCCTGGCTGCCACAGACGTGGCTGAGTTCTCCATCCCCAAACAAGGCTTGGTCATATCCTCTTATGACAGCTCAGAGTCTGTCATTACTGTTCATTACCAGATTGACAGAGCAGGGCCTGTCCTTGCTGCCCTGCCTGCAGCTAAAATCATGGATGCAGGAGTCAAGAATCCCTGCTGCCATTAGAAATCATTAGAAATCCCATAGGACAAAAAGCCTCTGAACCCCAAACTCACAATCCCCCAAGGTCACCGTGCCAAAATAAAACATAAATACATATATGTGTATTTTTTTTAACTGAAGGGAAAGATTTCCATGTTAAAGTATTGAAAAACAGCCTGAGGAGTGGCTGATTGAGCCCCTCAGAGTTCCCCTGTACATTTCTTTTTCATGTCACACTGTATGAATGTAAGATTAAACATCACACAGCTTCCTTTGGCCCCTGGCTGGGCAGAGGTTGGAAAATAATTCCCTTTTTTTACAGACAAGAATGTGTAAGTTTAGACAAGAAGGATGTGAGCACTTCAGAGGAATTGATGTCCAGTAAAAGAAAAGCCCCACTAGGTACTTGCCTATTTTCCTATGGATATAACTGAGAAACTTCAGGTGAGCTGGAAGCAGCAATGCACTGAGGTGAAAACTAAACTGGATGTTTACTTTCCTCCCACTTCCATTTGTGATCTGTAGCTAGGAACTGTTCAGTTCCCTATTTATTTAAGGGGAGATGATAGAATATTTCAGGATACAGCAGCCCACGTTCTGCCAATTCACAGGATAAACAGACAAAATGTTTCCTGGGGTTGATTTGTCAGGAACAGCTGTTCTTTAGGATGTTGTAGGTATCTTTCCACTCAAACTAGTTTGATCAGGACTTAGAAAAACCTCCACAAAATAAATAGTCCACAATTTGAGCAGATACTGCAGCTGCTCAGTGGGGAAGGCTTAAGTTATGGAAATAGGGAAATTGCTGCTCCACAGGGAGATGGGAGCTAAATATTTCTTCTGGTGTGGGAAGAGTTGCAGAGCCATGGAGAGAAACAGGGCACCCAAGGAAATGGGGACCACAAGGAAGGGCAATTAGTGACTGGCAGATCAACATCATTTTCCTGTCTAAGCACTTGGTATTAACACTTGAGGACAAACAAGGGTCAAGACTCACCTTTAAAATATTTTCTATACAAGGAGAGAGAGAGAATCTTCCTTTAACATAATCTTCCTTTAACATAACCTTTTCTTTCTTCATCTTCTCTTAGCCATCATTTTTGTGGCTGAATGTTTTAATTTGTCACCAAATATAGGTTTCCCTCCATACCATGTAAATGCCCTTGTCTTTTCAGTTTTAAAACTGTACAGTATTTTTGAGACCATTAATTTAAAAAGAGCTTTTAAAATGAAGGTGGTTCATTGCACAGAACCCCTGAGACAACAGTCAGGACTACTGCATAAATTACAGCCTCTTCTACTGACCATTTAATGCAAGGAAGATGGAAAAAACCAGCATGCAGATGATGATGAAAGCCAAGAGCATTTTCAAAACTCAAGGTCTTCACGCTAATAGTGAAAAATTCCTTGTCTCTGCTGGGGGTGACCTTGTCAAAAGCAGCTTGCATGTGCATCTCAAAACATCAGGACTAAATTAGGTCTTCATAATGCGAGTGTAGTCTGAACTAGGGTGTTTGTATTCCCCAGAGGGGTCAGTGTGCCTGGGAGGGAACTTGTTTAGCCTAGTTCAGATGCAGTGAAATGCTCTGAGATGTGTTCAAGTGTGGTGAGCTGCAGGTGTTGCTTTCTCCTTGCCTTCAGAAGGCAGGACAGCTCAGAGCAGCTCTCAGCCAAGTGGCTGTTGGAGAGGTGGATGCTGGAAGAGAAGTGAAACTCTTCCTTTTAGATGGGAAAAGTTGCTGGCTGGACAGCTTCCAAAAACAGAGACGTTGTGGTAAATGCTGGTGTGTTGAAACCAATCTGGTTTGCACAAGCTCAGGAGCTGCAGCAGGTTTCTGAGCTACACTAAAAGTGCTGCCAGTCTGCCAGGATGAGCAGGAGATGACCTGGAGCTGATGGAATGTGTCTCTAGGGACACACTCATTTCTGGAGGCATCCCCATTACTTCAGAGTCCACCTCCAAACCAGCTTCACTCCCTGGCTTGGACACCAGAGGCTTTAGGAGATCCCTCTGAGCTTTGTTTCAGAGTTTCTGGATAAATTACAAAAGCTCCAAATTCTGCCATAATTTCTGTTTTAAATAACATTTTTCTTTTTCTGGCAAGTTTTCATTATGTAGTTTTCATTGCTTTCATTACCTCTTTTGTAGAATTAAGTATTTTAGAACTTTGAAAATTGAAGCAGAAAAGAAATAGAGGCATTTATTCGGCTCTAGCTATAAACTTGGATGAGAAATATCAATTAAATTATTTTTTCAAGGCCCTTCCAGTATTAGGCTGGCAGAAAAAGAAGCCAAAACAGTTCTTCGTGTTCTAGGTTAATGGTTTGTGTTTCTAATCCATAATCTCTTTTATTTCACGCAGTCTCACTAAATTTGGGACTTCATGCTCTCTAGTCACATTATCTTTCAAGGAAAACCAACTCAATTAAACTTCATTTGGGTTTGAAAAGGGACAGAGTGTGCATGTTTTGGAGACAATTAGTGCAAGCTTAGACTGTTTATCAGGAAAAGAACAATCAGTGTCAGTCAGACCCTGGAATGGGGCTCAGAGAAGCCATCAGTGGGATCCCCATCCTTGGAGGATTCAGACTCAATGGTACAAGACCCTGATCTGACCAGATTTTGTCTAGACTTTGCTTTGGCCAAGAAAAGCTGGACCAGAGGATCCTTAAGGTGCCTTCCAGCCTGCTCCTCTGTGATTCTGTGGCATTATCTGAAACACATCTCACTCCAAGCCCCTGAAAATTTGCAGGCAACACGGAGAGCACAAAACAATATTGTGGCCAGAGCTGTGGCACAGGCACCTCTGGAATGGGCTACAGCAGCCATGAATGCAACTGCAATGCCTGAGGGCATGGAAAGAAAAGGATTATGTAGGTATTCTGTTAGATGAGGAAAATCAGCTAAACAGGGCATATCTACCCCAAATGTCACCCAGAACACAGATTCCTTATTTTACCTGGAGTGTTTCAGGAAGCCCATGATCAGTATTAGATGTAAGGACTCAGCCAGAGTGAGCTGTTGGTGAGAGACAATCTACTCATCCCCTGAACTGAGCTGGGATATTGATCCAGCATTGGCACAAATAGAAATGCCTTCTGCACCCTGGAACTGGCAATCAAAAACTTTAGGAAAAAACTTAACCAGCTGGTTTGTTTTGTTCCAAAACATTGGAATTATATTTTTAATTAATGAGTTTCAGGAACTGATATTTACGGTTCTTTTTTGGTCTGAACCCTTTATTTTCCCTTAGTCGATATTTTATGCTTTTCTCTGCTGCATTAAGGATTAGAAATCTACTTTGAAAATAAAACCTCAGATTCTAACTTAATCCCTTGACTCTAAAGGCAGAAGGTCTAGGACAGGAAGAACACATTCCAAGAAAAACATTAAAATACTGACAGCTGACAGAAGTGTGATGTAACAGTGTTTAACTGAGAAGATCTAACAGGACCATATGCCAAGGCAGTCAACAGCTCTGAGGGGAAGCCAAAGACCAAGGGATTTTTCTCCAGGGGTTATCAAACCTAAATAAGATGGAGCTATTTTGATTCTGAGCAACACCAGTGAGGCCTTATTTGGAATATTCTCTGATGTGAGAGGAAGACAGCCAAGAAATGAACACAGTTCAGCTTTGGAGCTGTGTGCTCTGAGGGAAGCCCAGCTCACTTGGCCTCTTCCTTGAGTGCCTGAGGACACTGTGAAAACTCTTGAGGTTTAAGCAAATCAGGCAAGATGTGTACTTGGAATAAGAGAGTGAAAATTCAAAGCCAGGATGGCAAGATAAGAGAAACAGCAACAAGATGAAATGGCAGAACTTCTGTTTCATCGGCAGAGCAGTTGGAAAGCTTTAATCCAAACAGGTTTGGGCTCCATTTGAGAAATGAACTCCCTAATTTGATGCAAGTGATCAGCTCCATTCATCTGAACAGCCTTTGCTTCTGATGTGGGCAGCCTGAACTCTCATCTGCAGCAGGCTGGACAGGGCTTGGAGCAACCTGGTGCAGTGGAAGGTGTCCCTGCCCATGGCAGGGGGTTGGAACAAATGATCTTTAAAGTCCTTTCCAACCCAAACCGTTCTGTGATTCTATGATCAGCTGTGAAATCAATATTCCTAATATAACCAATGTAATGTGATTTTGCTACACCAATGGAATGTGGCTTGGGGACAATAGGCCAAATCTGGACTTTGTCCCCAGGCCTGGGGTGTTTGCCCAGGCCCCTTGACTGTAAAAGTTGACTTGGCAGAAGGAGGAACCATGGGAAGTCTTGGGGAAACTGGGCTGTGTGAAAGCCATGTCTGGGGAGAAAAGGACATGAACCCCTCCTGGCCAAGGATTTCAAAGGTTCCACATCCAGTGCAGGAATGTGACCTTCCTGAGACTGAGCAGCCTCACCAACTTCCAATTATTCCGGCAGCGGCTCCACATTTTGCACAATTTTGTAAAATTGGTTTTATTGATTAAGCTGAATTGCATTGGGCAAAGCTAAGTCAGTGGCTCAGCCTCTCTGCTGCTCTGCTGCTCGGGCAGTAATGAGATGTACAAAGGAATGAATACACATGGACCTGGCTGGCTTAGGGCAGCAATTGTTTACTCCTCAGTTAAATATCCTCCTGAATCCTCTGATCCTCGGTCCTCCCTCTGACCTCTACAGAAGATCTAAGTCGTTAAAATATTTAAGCAATTTCAGCTGTACACAACCCCAAGAGATGCTCTAAATTGTCCTTTGGTGTTAGAGCCCTGTAAATTTACAACTGTGTCCGGACACGGGCAGCTCCAGAGCTGGCTGTGTCACAGAAGTGGAAGCTTTTGAAGCTTAAACTTTTTTCAAAGGGCTTAGGCAAGAGAAACTCAGATGCAGCTGAGACATGTGGTTGGAAAACTGAAGCAACATGTTCCTGAAACACAAAATCTGTAATTTCTCATGGTGGCAAGGATTATTTAGGAGACATCAAGCACACTTTTCATATGAAAGCAGAAATGTGTGTTACAAAAAGCCTGTTTATAATGCAGCTTACCTACCAGACAGCCATGTCAAGCCGTCAGTGGAGAGAGGACTGACAACAAGCTAATGACCTCCTGCTGCTCAATAAATGTCTCAGCTTTGCTCCAGCATCTCTTTGTGCAGTGGGAGGGAGACAGTGATCCCAGGCAATGTTCTGTTGCAATTATTTTATTCTGTTTCTACCCATCTTTTTAACACAACATACAAGAAAGGCAGGCACAGCAGCTTTTGTGAGGCCTGATACAAGTAAACAATAGTTGCTCAAGCTATAATTACTAATTTTTTTTTCTTTTAAAGTTAGGAATAAAAGCAATAAAGAACTGTCCTTCCAGAAAAGTAATCTGTTTTGAAAATGATTTATTTTTCTGTTCCCTTCATTGTATCTGTAAATTATGAGGCATCCTGCTAGACAGCTTTCTGCAAGATTAAATTAGGAATAAGATGGAAAGCTACTTTTTATGCAGTTGTTGAAACTGCCTACTTGTAAAGAAGAAGGCTAAGAGAAGGTACAGACTTTTTACAAAACACACCTCTAAAATACATTAAATCATATTAAAGTGATAAGAATTTATGGATCAGGCTAGGCCTGAATTAAATCAAAATTCTCATCCAAAATTTCACGATGTTCCAGAAAAAATGTCTGCTCCCCATTTTAATTCCAGACTTGTGTATTCCTTATCTTCCTCAGTTACCATCCAAGGTCTCCACTAATGGCCCTAAAGTGTCCCTGATATTCTTTCACCATCCTGCTGAGCCAGTAGTGTGGTAATTGGCACAGCTCTGTTGGAATCTCACTCTTACCTGGTTTGTGTTCTGGTTTTAATTTGAGCTGTCTGTGTTTAATCCTAGATTTGCTCATAAAAAGGATAAGTCTCGATAAATAGGTAAGAGAAAGGCTTCTGAGATACAGAATGAAAATATCCAGAATCCTTAAGCAGTCTATTGGTGGATTACGTCAACTCAAAGATAGATTTTGCTCCCTCTGGCTCATCAAATAATCTGATTAGCTGGTGCTGATTATGCTGGGCATGATGCACAGTGTTCTGCAAACCAGACACAGAATGTCCCTTCTCTGCTGCCTCGTGTGCTCCTGGAAAGTCTTATTTATAACAAATCCCATTTTCACTTTTGCCGACCACTAACAGCTTTGGCTCGACTTTGGGGCATATTAAAGCCACCTGATAACTCTGCCTTGCTGCACAGGAGAAGGGCTGGGCTCTCCTAAAGCAGAAAAATGTCTGAGTTTTTGCCTCTCAGATCCACAGCCACTGGGTTTGGCATCTCTGGCTTTTATACAATGTTTGAGGAAGGGTGATGCCATCAGGGAGTTCACAAAAGGCAGGAGCTGGGGTTGCCTAACCCAGCATCAAAAGCAGTGGCAGCATAATGTGGTATTTTCATCTCCTCAGCCCCAGCTGGCAGTGTTGGAGGAGTCAGCGTTGTGCTGACCCCACATTTCATTTTCTGCTGCCAGAAGCATTTTGGAGGGGTCTGGGGTTTGGTGGTAGTTCAATGTGTCAGTGGTGATGGTGAGAGAGACGTGGCCATTGCACAGGGCCGTCCAGGCTCTTTATGCCTGACATTTCTGTACAGCAGTAAGTTTATGGATTTCAGTCCGTTTTTAAAATGGATTTTTGTCTCGAGTCCTCATAAATGTCTTACATGCCCCTGAAGGGACTCAGGCTGCTGTGTCCTCTTAGAGATGTGTTGTCACCTGTCAGTGTGGTCCCTGATGCCTTTCAGACTCGCATTTTCCTCGGTTCCCTCTCTCTTTTCCTGCTCTCTGTCCTCCCCCTGCACTCCTGTGCTGTGACAGCCCTGCCGATGCATGCTCGGAGCAGCAGCAGCCACGCTGTGCTCACCATCTGGGACGAGCAGCTCCTGCAGCCTCGTGGAGCCTCCAGATCCACACGGAGCCTGGAGCACAGCCATCCCATCGCCTCCCGGCTTCCCGCTCTCCTCCACGCGTGCTGCCTTTCTGTTGGCCACAGACTCCTTCTCCTGCACAAGGTCTGCCCAGCTGAGGAAGGTTTCTAAGGTTCCTCCATCACAGGGCTCAAACCCTTCAGCTGCAAAGCCCCATCCTGATGGATTTACTCCTTCACCCCCTTCCTCTGCTCCACGTGGAATCAGAGAGGAAGCAAGGAAAATATGAGAATGTGGAAGCTTTCAATGCAAGTGCTCCCTACTTTTTGCTACTGAGATACATTTCAGAGTTCAGACTTTAGAGACATTCCTGCCCACTTTTTCCAAGCTAGATTTATTTATTCTCTGGCTGTTTATCTTATTTATCTTCCCTGAAACAATCACCCCCACACCCTAATTACTTTGAGAGCTGTGAGGGGTCTCTTGCCGGCTCCATGGGTGTCCTTTCATGTCTCTTCCAACCCAAGGCATTCTACAGTTCTGCCATTTAGCCTCCTCTCACTTCATCCTTGCTTGGATAGGGGGGACAGTGATCTAGCTCTAACTGAATACTTTTATGATTCAAATGAAAATGAGAAAAGGAGCCCCAAGGATGGCATTTACTGGGTGTGAAGGCCCAGGCTGACTCAGAGGATTGAAAACTGGTAGCAAATCATTGAACCATTTAAAACATCCTGTTCTCAATCCAAAACCTGTGCTTCCTTTGGATTTTTGTGTGTTTCTATTCCTCGCCCATTATCTATCTGTTGCAAGCCTTCCTTGCTCCTGAAAGCACAGGATAAAGCAACAGCAAGAGCAGGATCTGAGGAGCTGGTTGAGTAGGGAGCTCTGCATATCCAAAGTTCAGCTAGTGAGAAATAACCATCTGGTGAGCATGTACATCCCTGCTCCTGGATAAGCTGAGGATGAATCTCCTAATGGGAGCCAGAGCTCTGCCTGAGAGCGAGGAGTTACCAGGGTAAAGAGAATTACATAAGAGCAAGATCTGCACTTAGACATCACTAACTAGATGTAATCTTTGCACTCAAGCTGAGGTAATTCTGCTGCAGAACAAAAACACTCCATGCCAGCAGAAAATAATTAGGTTTTTTGTCTTTTTTTTCCGCTTACCTAAAACACAGTTTTGTGTCGCTGAGTCCCCCCCAGCTACTACACGCAACAAATGTGCTCCTGTGGAATGTTTCAACACTTGCTTTCTAATTATAGCTTTGGGTATCATTTGCTCGGGTATAAACAGGGTGAATCAGAACAGAAACGTCAGGGAGGGTTGAGGGAAAGGCCTTTTACTAACAGAGAGCATCAGGACAGAAAAAATCAGGGCATCTTGTAAGGCAAAGCACTCGTGTTTAATAGGAGACCGGCAAATTGCAGCTCAGGGTTGCACTGAAAAAATCCTAAATTTATAAATTCTTTGTAGGAAAGGAAGGGAACTTCCCAGCCATCTGCCTCGCTGGCTGCCTGCAAGGCTCACACCTCGCAGGCACAAAGGGTTCCAGGCTGCTGGGGCAGCTCCAGGCTGGCAAGGATGGGAACCACGGGGCTCTGAGCTGGATATTCCTGCAAAATCACATCATTTGGGCATGTTGCTTGGGTTTTATCAGATCTGTGAGCTCTGACAAGGAGATTTACTATCAGTTCTTGTTCTGGAGGAACAGGAAGAAAGGAGATTAGAGTTAGGATGGCTAAGGAAGGTGGGGAGTTACAAGAACAGGGATTTATGATGTTCGAAAAGTGGGGAGAAAAGAAAGCTGGAACACATGTACGTGCAAATGACATTTTTATCTCATGGCTCTGCCATGGGTTTATTGTGAGGCACAAGGGGCAGTTGTACAACTCTGTGTGAAGGCACACGAGCTGCAAGGCCTGAGCAAATCCAGCTCTGCAAAGAAAGGTTCCCAAAATAACAGCTTCAGCTGTCAAATGAGTATGACTGTTCCAAATTCCTTCCTAGGGAGTTAAAATTTCTCCTTAAACTGGTGAAAGGAAATGAAAATTTTGGGTGGGATATAGAAAATTGGTACTTGCTTACAACTTCTGCTACCTCTAACAAAAATAGAATTATCTTTCTTACATTTAAAAAAAGAAAAGGTGATCAAATACCAAATCTACTGGGGACTGGACTATCAAGTCATGTAGATTTTGTTTTGTCTCCAAATTAGAAGGCTGAAAGCTCTTCCTGGATAAATTACATGTGTAAATATCAATGTTCTAAACTGCTGAAAGGTCATTTCTCTTGTATTTTATTGTTTAAGTCTAGAACAAATGGCAAACTCCTGCAAGGTAAACCTGGAAGGAGACACCCGCAGCTTTTTTGAGCTAAAGCCAAAGACATGGCTTTAGCAATAAAGTCACTAACATCAAAAATGTCAGGTAATTGGGAGATGCAGCCCAGGATTTGCTTTTGCTCTGGTAAGTATTTTCAAATTCAATTTGACCACATGTTCTCCTTCAAATACTATCCAGGGACCTCTTTCACTATTCAGAATGTTTCTGTTCTGCAGACCAACTGTGCAGAGATAAAAATCTCCTAGAATCATAGAATTCTTTGTTTTTGTTTTTTTTTTTCAGTTGGTCATAACTTTTTTCCCAACCCAAGCCCCTCTACCAGTCTATGGTTCTAAGATACTCCTTGTATTTTCACATCTTTTTAGACAGTCCAATCTGTAACATTTATTTCTGGAAATTTCCATTGTTGCACATTTGGGGCAACGTTTAGAATTTACCCCAACATCTCTCCCATCATCTTGCCTAGATGTCAAGAGCAAGGGATACATTTTCTGGATGATTTCGAAGCACAGAGATGGTAAAATTCCTTAAGATAAGGAATATTTATTTTACATGACTTACCCAAGTCTTATCCAAAACCAAAGTCCCCCTTTTTTCTACAGCTGTGTTTTGAGAAATGGACCAACTTGTTCAGTGGAGTCAGAAAGAGAATTTAGTAAATAATTAGTCTGGGAGAGAGAAATCACATTACCCTCCCCCTGCAACAGTTCTTGATGTTTATAGCAAACTAATTTAATTGCAAATGAAGACAAATTTCTATTTCAGTCTCCATAAGTAATTACATTTTACTTGTCCTGACTCCAGTCCTGGTTGTTTGCTTGCTGGACAAAGGGATTTTCTCTAGCACTGCTCTCTTGGAACATTTCAGGTGTTTTTATTTTATGCTGACTGAGGGAGAAGGGATGGATCCAGCCGGTCCTGGATGAGTTTCCCAATGCAATACCAAGCCCGAGGCATTACCTAACACAGTCTGGGAATGGGGAATGAAACCATGGAAATAAGAAAGTGCTAAAACATCTGAGAAAGCCTGAAATAAAAAGTAGTAACTGCAGGGGGGTGGGGGGTGGGGAATAAAGTATTAAATGATGTAAAACCCATGAGGGAAAAGCAAGGATGCGGAGATATTCACATTTTCTGTCAGTGAGCCTACAAGGGCAGCTTAAGGAAGATGCATTCTCGCAATTTTTGAGTGGAAAGCAAAAAAAAATATTGCATAGCCAGCACAAGGACTGAACCCAAGGGCTGGCAGAGCTGTGGGTGCTGGCCTTTCCTCCTCAGAAGAGAAATGGGCTTTGCACTGCAGGCTGCTGCTTGGATGAGTCCTTTTGGGCAGGGTGACATTCTGAACTCCCATCCCACACATTCGCTGTCTCGAGTCAGAAACGACTGGAACCAACACGTGGAGGAAATGTTTAAAATTTATTTCACATAATCAATTTAGATTTTAAAAGACCTCTGAGATCGAGTCCGACCCATGACCCAACACCACCAGATCAACCTGACCATGACACCTGGTGGATTCTGGATTCCCATTAATTCCTTCAGTTCTTTCATAGAAAAATACTTTCCGAGTGCTGTTAAAAACTAGAGGATGAAGTCTTAAATCGCAGCCAGTGCAGGTTCAGGTTGGGCATTAGGAGGAATTTCTTCACAGAAAGGGTGATTAGGCAGTAGAAAGGGCTGCCCAGAGTGCTGGCGGTCCCTTCCTCACCCCCGGAGGTGTCCAAGGACGTGGCACTCAGTGCTCTGGGCGGGGGACAAGGTGGGGCTCAGGCACAGCTTGGACTCGATGGCCCGAGAGGGCTTTTCCAACCACAGTGGTTCTGTGATCAGCTGCCACAAAGCAGTGTTTTCCTCGGCCGCTGCCCGGACACGTGCCGTCACAAGAATCCCTTTTTGAGGGATTATTCCCACAGGAAACTCCGATGCGCGTACACCCCGTACCACGGTGTACGTGGAGCCACGGGGAAGATGCTCTCGTCTCCACTCCACAACGCTCTGCGCCTTACCACCGGCGACCCAGGCACACGATTGGCTCGGGGAAGGCGCGGGGTGCCGAGGGGCCCCGGGGGGACGCGCGGGAAGGGCCGGGCAGCGGCAGCGCGGAACCCCCCCCGAGGGTCCCGCGGGACCCGCCCTGAGGGGCCGGGACGGGGCGGCGCCCCCTGGCGCCCGCCCTGCGCGCGGCACCCCGCGGCAGCGATGACATCACCGCTCTGCGCAAAGAGCCGCCCGCCGATTGGCGGAAGGCAGCAGCGGGCGCAGCCAACGGGCGGCGCGCAGGGCGGCAGGCCGCGCTGACGTGCGGCTCGGCCGTGCGGGGGTTTATTTTGCTTTGGGCCGCTCCGGCCGCCGCCATTAGAGGAGCGCGGGCAGAGCCTCCCCCCCCCCCCGCCGCGCCGAGCGGGGGGGGGGGGGCGGCGCGGGGCGCAGGCGGCTCCCAGTGCTCCGAGCCTGTTCCTGAGGGACTGAGGGACGGATCTCGGCGGAGAGGTAAAGCCCTTGTGCTCTCACTGCCTTCCTCGGGCAGCGCTGCAGGGCGAGGGGGCGCGGGGGGAGCGAGGACGAGCTGAGCCGGAGCCGAGCGGGGACCCGCTGCGGGGTCCGAGGGGGCTGTGAGGAGGCGCCTCCGGCGCGGCCCCGGATCCCTCTGTGATCGGTGTCCCGCGTGGAACGGTCCCCGTGCTGAGGGAAGACAGCCTGGCAGAGCCTCGGTACAAAGGCAGGAAACTCGGATTTTTTTTTTTTTTCTCCTGTGGCTGCTGCTCCGGACCCCGGGCTTTGGTGCCTTGGTGTGCTTGGGTGAGATCATGCCTGTGCTGCCTCCCTCCCACTTCTTCCCACTCTCCTGGTTTGATTTTATTCGTGTTCGGATGTGCGTGTGTGGATCTGCACGCGGTGGTGGAGTAGGTGATGGGAGTGATGGGTTGTGTCTGTGGATTTTGGATAGCAGAACTTCCATGATATTGCTCATCCCATCCTTGGAAGTGTCCGAGGCCGGGTTGGACGGGGTTTGGAACAGCCTGGGATAGTGGAGAGTGTCCCTGCCCATGGCAGGGGCTTGGAACAAGATCTTTAAGGTCCCTTCCAGCCCAAACCACTCTGGTTCATTCTGTTATTCTGTGATCACGTATAGTCGATGCTTTATCAGAAGAACAGTGTGAGGAGTATTTCAAAATCGAGCTCGTCTTTGGGAACCGAAGTCTAAACAAAAATTAGGAAAGTTGGATTAAGGAGCGAGGCAGACCTTGGTAATCCACGCTGCCAGCGCCTCCCTGTCTGCCTCCACGGTCCCAGACTGCAGCAGCTTCCTGGCAGGATAAGATAAACTTGTCTGCGGAGGTCATGGATGTGTCTGTGAGTCCTTCGGATGTGTCTGTGAGTCCTTCCTTGGGAGTGACAGACCAGCCTGTCCCCACAGCAGTCACCGCTGCCTTGGGAGCAGCGGGTGGGAGAAATGATGAAGATGGATCCGGGTGTGCTAACTGCTGGCACAGCCCGGCTGCTGAGAACTTTCTGCTGCCACGGTGACTTTCAGCAATAATGACAACTTTTTCTGGAATTCTTGGGGGTTGATGTAGTAAACAAACGTTGTTTGACGGGCTTTGTGCTGTGCTTGAACAGTCTCTGCTCACCAGCTGCCCGCCGTGTCACAAGTGGTGTAGCTGGCATGTGAGTTTAGTGCTTTGATGAGTTTGTTGGTGCAAATATTGAAAGATGAGATGTCTTCTGTGTAGTAACTCCCTCTTTCTCTTCTTAGAGCTCACTCTAGTGTGAGCAGGACCTTTTAACAGTAGTCCAGGAGGGATCTGTTGTTATTAGTTTTGTTTTTCCACCTGCTTGTTCGTCTTTGGTGACCACAGGGGAGATTTGTGAGGCTTATTTCCTTTTCCCCTCCTTTTTCAGTGGTTACTCAGAGAGGGGGAGACAGGTGAGCAGCAGGTTATGTTCTGGAGCTCTTTTGCTGGCCTCCTTCCAAAGGCCAAGCTGGGTTGATGTCTCAGCGTGTGGAGTCTGGCATGTCATATGTGAAAGATCACCTCAGGTTTAAGTCTGTCACACCATTCAGAGAGAATAAAGCCTTTGGATGTGTTGCATTTTGGGGGATTTGTGAAAATCTAATTACGTGGTGTAGTTCTCTTGAAAGAAAAAGAAATTGCTACCTTTACTTTCCTTCTGCTGCTTAAGCAGGGGCAGGCAGGTGAGGGTGACACCAGTGAGGCCGTGATCTGTTCTTGTGGAGCTGTGTCTATTAGCATTTTCTCAGAAGTATAATTACAAATATTAATGTAATTGGAGCGCTGAGTGGCACAAAAGCATCAACAGGGTTCATCACAGAAGCGTGACTTTAATTGGAGACTAATTCCAGCTCAGAATGGGTCAAGGGGACATTTTCAGCTCTGTGTGTGGCCGTTCTCATTGTATGTTGTTTGACCTGTAAATTCCTCAGGGACAGGAATTCCCACCCATCTTTGGTGCCCTTTGCAAGAAGGATCTGTAAATAAGTCAGAAGTGTAAGTAGGAAATACTTTACTGATTGAATGGGAGGTTATTTTTGATACAGTCAATCAAATAATCAAATGTTCTCTCAGGCACTTTAAAGTGAGATTTACTGGCTCCTTCATGTGGTATTAACTTGGGTGTTAATGTTTCTCTTTCCAGCTTCTCTTTGCCATATCAGTTCTAGCACAACTTCAGATCAATACTTTCTTTGTCGTGATGTGCTCTCTGCTAATCACAGCAAAGCATTTAAACTGCTGCTGCCAGTTCTTTTAGTAATCTCATGCCCTTTCCTCCCCCCAAAATTTGAAGACTGGGCTATTTTGGGCTGTTCAAAATTGATGTCAACAAGTAATCCTTAATTTAACTGCATGAATTATGATCCACAATCTCCTGGTACTAAAATGGAACTAAACTTCAGTTTGGCAACTGAAAATGGCTGGCTTAACTGTAACAGAGTTCCTGATTTTTTCTTTTTTTAAATAGTGTTATGTATGAGGAGGGAAACAAGGCAAAGTTGAAAAGAGAATTTTTTTCAACACAGCTGATGAAGAGTTTGCCATTTCCCTTGTCAGATGGCTTAGGGTGCTAAAATCAGTTCAGTAACATAGATAATTGTAACTTTGTAATGTCAGTTGAATGGAATTTGTTACACCTCAAAACTTCTGTCTTCAAATTAAGATTTCAAACCTTAGGGATCCAGGCACTTTGCTGGTACTTTTTGTAGCATTTCTTGTGTAGCTGTCATTGCTGAGCTGGCACAGGATTGTGGCTGTGCTCCTTCTTGCATCATCTGTGGCTGGAGCACAGCTGCTCTATGTAGTTCATTCTTTTGGAACTTTCTTCATGTGCAAGATTAATAATTGCCTCTTTGGGGTCTTCCAGTTAACATGCTTTAAAAGAAGAACTGTCATACTTCAGCAACACTTCTGAATGGGTGTTAATCTATGATAATACTTACGATTTTGTGTTTTCTTCTTTTGTGCCATGGGCAGGTGCTCTGTACTCAAACCAGAGTTGTGTCCACCTGGCGTTTTTCAAAACAACTTTTTTTCCCGTGCTGATGTCCCACTTATGCAGAAACTCCCTTGGGTGAAGACCAGGGAGAGGAGAGGTGTGGAGGGGATGGGGCAGGGCATGAGGGCAGTGATGTTTGAAGAGGGAACTCTCTTCAAGAGGGGGTGATGTGGACTCCCTAGTTCAAGAAAACAGAAGGAACAGTAGATTTTTACAAGGGAGGTAACACAGTGGAAAGATTGGTAGTGACTGGTATGTGCAGAGCATCTTGCCTAGGAAGCAGCCAAATTTGAAGCCCTTTTGCATTTTCTACTGTACAGGAGATGTAATTAAGTTGGCATTTTTCCCTTTGGTTACTTGGGTTTGTCCTGATGTAATCTGTTCTGCTTGTTCCTAAGACAAGGATACTACTGCGTGGTCTGTGTTTGTTTTTTGTTTATTTTTATTATAGTCTACTAAGTCTTTTTTTTTTTTCTGAAAATGGCTTGTAAATTTTAAATTAAGGACATTTATTACTTCTAAGAAAAATGCTGGGGACGCCCCAGAGTTTAAGATTGTCTGTAAGTTCAGAACTGAGCTGAAAATACCCAAAGTCCTGAGACCTAGGTACAAAGTGAAAAGCAGAGGTGTAACCTGCTGTGCAGGGAATGGAGGGGCTGGGAGGATGGACTTGTGTCTGCTTTGGCACATGTAAATAGGGCTGTGGAAGCAGGACTTGTGTCTGCAACTGTGACCTGTGAGTGAGGAGGCTGCAGTCTGCTCTTCTCCCCACTCCTGACGTGCCAGAAGCCAAGACAGGGTGCTGTTTTGTTTGGGTTATGTTTGCCAGGACTTCTGTAATCAAATGTTAAGGTTTCAAAATCCTCCATGTGGTTCTTTGACTTCAATTTGATTTAGCAACTGGTTTTGAGAAGCTGGTTTTTAATAAATCAAAGAAAGTTGGGGTTACTGAGGAGTTTGTGGGCATTAAGAAACTTTGGTAAGGTATGTTGGTTTTCTTGGTAATGTCTGGATATTCAGGAGTTGGGGTTCCTGAGCTAAAGAAAACTGCCAGAACCATGATTTATGTGACTCTGGTAGGAAAAATAGACTTGAGTGATCCAAGGGGTGTGTTTTTGTGGGTTTTTTTTTTGTTGTTGTTGTTTTTTTTTTCACTGTATTAGAACTATTTTGATTGGTAATCTTTTAGTGACTTTGAATTGACACACACTTTTATAGGTCCACTCATTTAAAAACTCTGTGGTTCTTGGTGCAGTCAGTTGATTATCTGGGAAGAAACACATCTGTCATAAATCTCATCAATGTGTATAATTCCATCAAAAATAGGAAGTTTGCTTTATGATTGTTCATTTATGAGAGAATCTTGTTTTCTGTGGTTGTTGGATAAGTGCAGTGTGAGAGCTTGCCTTGTGCTCAGGCTAATGGGCTTGAAAGTATTCCTTGAGTCTCCAATCATCTTCCCAGTATCTAAGCAGAGATCTGTAGAGACAGCTGGCATATTTATTCCTTGCTGTTATTTCAGTACTCCCCTGGAACAGTCTCAATCAGGTCTTGGGTTCAAGAGATGTTGATGATATACTTTTGGTTTTTCTTGGTTCTCACTGCCCTGGTGAGTCAGGGGTGTTTTGTCCTGGGCTTCTGCTTGTCATTGATGCTGACAGATGGGCCAGCTGCCTCAGGTTTTACCTGCAAAGGCTTCCCCTTACTGGGTGCCTGCTGAGAAAATAATTTTTGTCTTGCTGAAGGGCTGAGATGGGCTGCTGGACTATTTACTTTTGATTCTTGACCTCCCCATTACTGTTTAGCTTGGCACTGATAAAAAGAGTTGTCACCTCATGGCTTTTAAGGGGTTTATTTAAAGAAGGTTGTTCAGTGTTGCCTTTAGTAGAAACTTACTCCCACCCCAGAACTTTTGTTACTGTTTTAAAGCTGTTATTCTGAAACTTTCCAGGAGTACAGAGTGCCCTTCAGTGATTAACACAGAGATATGGATTATGACCAAAATACAGATTACTAATCATATGGCTTAGAAAAAAAAGTGATTAAAAAAAATTAAAAAGAACTAGTATCACACTGTCTCTAGAAGGAGTTTGGATTTGTTTTCCCTCTGATATTTGACACTAGTTCTTTGCCCTGTGTTAAGCAGCAGCTTCACGCTAATGGACTTTGTGTGCTGTGATAATAGCATTTTTTGCTACTGTTTTTTTCTTTTTCCCTCTTTTTAATACTTTGCTGCCTTGCCAGCATCTTAGGAAGAACTGGATAAAATGAGTGTAGTTTGTTTGGCTCACTTCAACTGGGACTTGCCTTAAGTGTATTCCAACTGCAAATGCTTGTACCAAAGAGAGTCCTTGGCTGTATCTGAGCGTGGCTTGTCATTAATTAGGAGCAAACTGCCCAATAGTGGGTGCTGAGTGTGTATTTCATGTTTCCTCTGGAGGCAGGTGGTTTTCCTCCTCCAAATGGTGACTGCGTGTGCAGCCCTGCTCTAATTTATGGTCAGCCAGTGCTGAGGAGGTCCAGGGGATAATTACTAGAAAATGTGCAAGCCTTGGTGTAATGTTCCTGCCTTTGGACAGGTTTAAGTGTTTCAGAGGTTTGGTGTCTGACTCCACAGTGTGTTTTCAGTCAGAGCTGACATCTGCTTTTCCTCCTTGTGTGTGAGGATGGCTGAGAGCTAAACAAAAATGGTCTGGTGTTTGAGGCACAGTCTAAACACAGATAAACTGTTTTTCTATTTGACCTCACTTTTTACAAAGAAACATCTTGTTCAACTTCTGTACTTTGTCCAAGGCTAATGCCTTTTAAAATGAAGTTTTCACAGTTCTGTTGTTTTATTGTGTGTGTTTGTTACTATAGATATTAAATCAGTATTCATCTGTTGCTGTTCATGGTCAAATTCATTAAAGGCTGCTGGCTGTATTTATGCAAATGTTCTATCATAGCTCATTATTTTAAGTCATTTTGCTTGGGTTTTGATTAGTATTGTGTGGGAGATGTTGTGCATTATGTAACTGTTAAACTGCTTAGCCTTGTTTGCCCAAATGGTGATGGTTTCTAAGCAGTTGGTCGTGTTTGGTCCATCCTAATGAGTAGTAACATCTCATCTGGACAGTTGTTCTCTTTTAATTGAGCTTAAAACAAGACAAAAAAGCAACCCTGACAAAGAAAGAGGACTGAACTGCAGGCTGCTGCTCCTGGGTTTTTATAGGTTGTTTTCAGCAGTTAAGATTTTCCTAGCTTTTAGTCACAAATTTAATAGAGCTAGATGGAGTTTGACCCATTTGAGATGAGTAATGAATAAAATGCAAACTTGCACTGTGCAGGTTACACAAGCAGGTTAATTGTAGTGGCTAAGAGCACAGAAATGCTTCAAGAGATAAACATTAAAATAAATTAAAAAAAAGGCAGAAAGAGAAAATATTTACCATTCCCAAATAGCTGTTAATTCTGTAATGAGCTTCCAGCTTTTGCAGAAGTGTCCATTTACATTAAGTTGTAGACCTAATCATAAAGTTCATTGTCAATCTTGTATTTCAGATGTCTCCAAAGATCAGAAACCTCCCAGATGTTTTCCTTCTTAGTGCATGGAGCATTAGCAAAATTGGACATCCTCTTGTATTAAAGCTGCATATAAATTCTTTTGCTTATGAAAAGTCAGCAGTTGGGTTGGAAATATGAATAGAATATTGAAAAGAAAGCTGAAGCAAAATCAGCATAATTTTTCTGAATACCATAAATACCTAATAAAGTAGATTTAAGACACTTTGAAATGAGATATGAATCCATAAAGCAGAATGAAAACAATTTTTTATTAATTTTATGTAAATGAAACCCATCTGAATTCACCCAATGAACAGACTTTTGAATGTGTTCCGAAGTTAATTCTTACTTTTTTGCTATTTTTGGTTCAGAGAACTGTGTTTCTTTGTGAGGGCTGAAGTCTCCTGGATTTTAACTCATTCACCACTTACAAGATGAAAAGTTTTAGGTAGTGAGGCAGGTCATATCTAAAAATCTGCATTAAGGAGTATTATTGGTGAATCTGGACTATCAAAACTGAAGAAAATGTTAGAAGTCACTTAACATGCTAGATTATAACTAGTTGCTCAGTTCCAACTAGAATATTTTCAGTTTTTTTCCTCATGCACCATTAATGCTGTAGTTTATAGATTGTGTTGTGATGTGCACAGGAGTGATGGGGTCTTTAACGGGATTCAGATTTGTGCCAGTCTCAGCTGGTGATGCTTCTCCTGAGAGCAGCCTTGTCCCTGCTGCTGCTGTTGGGGGAGCAGAGGAGCAGCTCCATCCTCAGGAGAGGCAGAGCTGATCCCTGTGTGTTGGAGCAGCTGCCCTGAGCATGGGAGGATGCTGCAGTTTACCAAAAGCCTCCCAGTGCTGCCTGGATCTGTTTGCTGGGGAGGATGATGCGTCCTGTGGCTGCTGCAGGCCCTGCAGAGCCAGCTGGTGTTCTTTAGGAAATCAGCTCTTCCCAGTGAAACCCCCACCTCACAGGGCAGCTTGCACAAAGTTATTTCAGTGCTCTTTTGCTGAGATGGTGGAGTGTTTTCTCCTTTTTACTGCTCTGTTTGGGACTGAATTGTTGCCTTTTTAAAGAAGTGTCCTAACAAGCAAAGCAAACTATGCTTGCTTATTAAATTCCTTGCTTCAATGTGTTTGGGCTAATGCAGAAAATGCTTCTATGTTTGTGGCTTCACAGTAATCTTTCCATTCTTTATTATAGTACATTAATACTACTGCAAAGCTTCCCAGATTCAGTGCTGATCTGATCTGTTTGTTCCATTGACGAGTTCAGGGTTCTTTATTAAAATTAATTTGCAGAGATGACAATGGAGCTTATTGTTAGTTCCCATCAAATTACAGGAGCCCTAGTTCAAGATTTCTGCTTTTAATATACTGATCTGTAGAGGCTTACACTGAATTATTGAGAAAGAAGAGCAAATAGCTGAAGGTAGAGCAAGTTTGGTAAGGTAAGAGAAGAAAGCCAGTAAATGTCCACCTTGGAAAATTAGGCTAGGATTTCTGAAAGGTTTTATTTCTATAATCCTGAAGTGCTGAATTAATAGATTCTGCATTTGGTTGTAGAGATCCCTTTCTTTCATAAAAAGATACTTCTGCTTATTGTGTTCATCTGAAAAGCTGCTTTAGTGTTTTTAAAATAAATAAACCAGCCTGCTTTTCTTTTTGGAGCATGGGGTGGGGAAGGAGGGTAGTTCTTAATTTGACTTGCAAGTCTTGCTGAAGGCTGAAGCTGGCACCTTGAGCTCTGTTTTTCCCTGTAAACACAGAAGCAGTTTTATTTGGAAATCCGTAGACATGAACAAAATGAATTTGAGGTGGGAGCACTGATTTGATCAGTGTAATTACGTAAGATTTCAGCCAGCACAGATGCCAGCACCATCCCAGCAAAAAATCCGTGGTGTGGACTGGTCTCAATCAGCATCTGGCCTCTTTACAGGGAGGGCTTGGTGGTTTAATGAAATGGAGCTCCATATTGTTCCCTGCTTGAGCCAAAGGAAAAACAACTTCTGGACATGGCAAATAATTAAATAGAGGGGGGTGTAATATATCCTGTCATAAAAGTGGTATTTGAGGACTTCATTGAGCTGTTTTGTGTTTTCCTGTCCACCTAAAAAGAAGAATGTTCTTCTTTTGAAGCAAAGCAAAAAACAAATTTCTGGTTATTCTAGGTCACCTTTTACAACTGACTTTGTGTAGTAAAAGTGTGATCTGATAAGGTTTTGATTGGGGTTTTTTTGTTCCTTATTTATCAGAACTTAATATATTTTTCTCTTTAGTGTATTGAGTTACTCTACAAGTGTGTCCAGAAGGTACTCAGCACACTGTCTACACTGATCAGCTGGAATTTGTTTGAAGTTTTGTGGGTTTTAATTTCTTGTCTGCTCATGCTTTTTGGACATAAAGGCATGCACCTGCACTTCACAGTCACTGTGTTGCTATTTCTCTGTCAGAGGAGGTGCTCTGTGATTCAGCTTCTCCTCTGTGAGGAATCTAAAATAACAAGCTGACATGAAAACAGAGTCAAAGAAGTAATTGGGAAAAAATGTAATAAGCTTCAAGCTGCTGTGGCTGGATGGTGATGCTGTATCACCAGTAAATCACAGAATCACAGAATGGTCTGAGTTGGAAGGGGTCTTTAAGCTCATCTGGTTCCAACCCCTGGCATGGGCAGGGACACCTCCCAGTGTCCTGGTAGCCCCAGGGATCCAGGGGCAGGCACAGCTTCTCCAGGCAATCTGTGCCAGGGCCTCCCCACCCTCCCAGGGAATGATTTCTTCCTAAAGCCTAATCTAAACCCACTCCCTTTCAATGTGAAGCCATTTCCCCTTGTCCTGTCACTGCAGTTCCTGATGTAAACAAAACTGGATGGGTCTGATGGCCCTGACCTCCACCTCTGCTCCCACCAGACCCATCATCCACAGGTACCTGCTGTGATGGGTAAAACTGGAGGTCAGCTCAAGTAAAAAACAGTAAAACAGTAAAAAAAAGCCCCAATGCTGAATTTCCTCACTGTCCTTGGTGTTGGCAGAGCTGTCAAGGAAGAGAAATTGCCTTGCTCAGTTGAGCCTTTTTATATTCTTTACTTCATAACTCGAGGCCTTGTGTTTGGAGGTGGTGAGCTCATATCTCAGAGGCTTTCAAGGCTGCAGATGCTCTGCCTCTCTAAGAATTATGTCTGAGAGCATCTGCTTTTTAAGGGGCACAGAAGATAATTGCAGCTAAAAAGCTGATCTTGTGATAGGTATGGCAGCCTTCCTGTAACTGGCATGTCCTGAGCTACTTAGTTTCCCAAGTGGTACCTCAGTGCTTCTTTAGATTGTTTTTGCAGCAGCTGCTTTCCAACTTGAGCTGCCATCTCCTGTCCCAGTCTTAATATCACTAAAACAGATGCCTGATTTTCATGCCCCATCCCAAATGTGGGTTGGGATTTGTCTGCAGTGGGAACTGCTTTGTTTAAGGCCTTACGAACTAGGGCAGGGAAGAAACCATGTACAGTTACAGGTACTCATCACACACTATTTATGGATTTGCTGGGAAGCATCATTACTCCAGCCATCCCAGCTCCTGCTCCAGTAGGAATTATTCTCAAGCATTCAAGCATTGGGACAGCCACTTTTGGTGGTCCTTGGTGGCACAATCTCTTGGTGGCAGTGGGCAAGTGCGTGGGCAGTGTGCCCCTGCCTTCTCTGTTCTGAAAACCCTGTTGAACTCTCCTGTGTTTCTAACTACAAAACATTAATTCCTAAAAAACCCTCTATTGTACCTAGAGAGAAGAGGCTTATTAAGAAAGTAATTAAAAACTTTATTTTGGGAATTGGGGGAAAAACTTTGACCAAATGGAATAGATAAACCTAGTGTCTAGTGTACTTATATAGTTGGTGTTTTGGCCAGGTAGAGAAACCTTTTCTCCATAAAATTCTCAAAATGATTTCTTTGCAAAGTCATCTTTAGTAAAATCAAATTAACTTTACATTCTCCTGTATATATGTATGCATTTTTCTCTTACTTTGTCCCAGATATGGAGAACCTGGCATGATCCCACTCCTTTTTTCCCCATTATAAACGGGCATGGACATCTGTCAGGAATGGTGGAGGGGAAGCAGCAGGAAATCTGATTGCCTTTTCAGCACATTCCTCAGTCTGACACAGTTTTATAACGTAGAGGTGGGAGTGAAGAGCTCTGCAGACTGTTCCAAGCAGCACTATGGAACCTGAGCTTGAGGAGGGAGCTTTCTGTGTTCCTGATTGCTCCTCTGCTTTCATGCAGCATAAATATGGATTGCTATGGGAGAGGATGGTGCTGCCCTCCCCTCTGCCATGCGATAGCCCCTCATTCATGCAGCCACCTGATCTGCTGAATAGATCACTTGAGCTCTTGGAAAAAAAACATCTTCTGTGCTGGAGTCCTCAGGAGGAGAAAGTGGGAATAAGGCTGACAAATTGAAGTTTGAGCTATGCCTTGATAGAGCCAGGTGTGTGTGAAGGTATTTCAGTGAAGAATGTGCTAATTCATGAAACATTGGCTAATTGGGGAGCAGGTATTAACTGATTTTTGGTTTGATGTGTCTGGTTTTGAATTGAATGCAGCTTGTGAGTTTTAGTGTCCTAGGCTCTGGGTGGCTTTGCTAGCTGAGAGAGTTGCAATATGGTAAATAAGAAATGTCAGTCAAGTGATGTGAGAAGTTTGTATTTAATCAGTTTTGCCTTCCTAAAACCAGCACTTTGTTGAGTTTTACACGCTGGGTAACAAATCTGGGGTAAGGGAGAAAATGCTGTGTCCGTTTGTCTGTTTGTCCTTTATCTACCTGCCTCACCCTTTCCCTCTACTATGCCCTCCACACAAAGCTTTTTCTGCCTTCCCCATCCAGAGTTTCAGGTTGCACTAAGAGTGTTCCTGGATGTTTTGGTGTGAACTTGTTGCTTGGATCTACTTCTTTTACTTCAGCAGATTGACCACTTGTGTGGCCACTGTTTTTTTATAAATATTGGTTTATTTTAACCAGTCTCTGGTGGCCTCAGCAGGTCATGACTAGGTTTAACCAAGTAAATTGGGATTAGAATAGGTGTGGCATTTAATAATTAACTTTCTGGTTACTCAGGTCCAGTAGGGAACCTATAATGAATCTGTTTTCATTTTGTTTACAGGAATAGTTATCTGCTTAGTCTCATCCTTCATATCTGGCAATCTGAAGAAAAGGTCTGAGCCAGCATGAAGACAGAATCCCCTCTTCATTAGAGAAAAAGTGAGTTGGAACTGGGTTGAAATCTGAATTTGTCACATGAAAATACTGCCTTAGCCTGCCAACACACACAGCTTGTGCTTGCTTTCAAATGGCATTTTCACTTTTTAACACTACTGATATGGGTGATGTCCAGTCAGGACCTAGTCTTGGTTAAACACCTTTCTAAATTTTTCAAATTATAAGTATTTTATGTAAATTTGAACAGCCTCCTTTTCTGAAAGAACTGCTTACTCACTGTGTTACTGCCCACCTGATACACTCCTTCCTTCCAATCCTGGAAGGTCTATTACAGGACCTAGACTGTGTGTTCCTTTTCTTGTACTGCTGTATTCATATTGAGTTTTATTTTAATAATTTAATATTTATAACTTGTTTCTGTAGCTGTACTGGTCTCTCCTCCAGTATTCTGAATTTGTTTGGAAGTCTCTGTGCAAATTTGAAGTTTCAGAAATGCAGGACCGAGGTTTTTTCTCGTTTTTGCACTAGTAAATCCCAAATTCTGCACGTAAAATGCCCGTAGGTCAAGCCTTACCCTTTTCCTAGCGATTTTACTCCCCTTAAATGTTGTAAGAATCCCAAAGAAAAAAGACTGCCCGTTTGCCCAGCCTGATTTTCACATCCACTGGGTTAAATCTCATTCTTTTGTTGTTCTGAAGAGCTCCTTGGCTGGCCCTGTGCACTGACGGTGTGTTCTGACCCCTCAGCTTTCTGCCCGCCGCGGTTCATTTCAAGGAGTGCACGATGACAGAGCGTGGGATTAAATGGGCCTGTGAGTATTGTACATATGAGAATTGGCCTTCTGCAATCAAATGCACCATGTGTCGTGCCCAGAGACCCAGTGGAACAATTATCACAGAAGATCCTTTCAAAAGTGGCTCCAGTGATATTGGGAGGGACTGGGATCCTACCAGCACTGAGGGAGGGAGCAGCCCTTTGATCTGCCCGGATTCCAGTGCCAGACCGAGGGTGAAATCGTCCTACAGCATGGAAAGTGCAAATAAATGGTCGTGCCACATGTGCACGTACTTGAACTGGCCCAGGGCTATCAGGTGCACCCAGTGCTTGTCCCAGCGCAGGACCAGGAGTCCCACGGAGTCTCCTCAGTCCTCGGGCTCCGGCTCCAGGCCCGTCCCTTTCTCCGTGGATCCCTGTGAGGAGTACAATGACAGGAATAAACTGAACACAAGGGCTCAGCACTGGACTTGTTCTGTTTGTACATACGAAAACTGGGCCAAGGCCAGGAAATGTGTAGTATGTGACCACCCCAGACCCAACAACATCGAAGCAATAGAACTGGCAGACACAGAAGAGGCTTCTTCCATCATAAACGAGCAAGACAGGGCTCGGTGGAGAGGCAGCTGCAGTAGTGGTAATAGCCAAAGAAGATCTCCACCGACAACCAAACGTGAATCTGACGTGAAAATGGACTTCCAAAGAATTGAATTGGCTGGAGCTGTCGGCAGCAAGGAGGAGCTGGAAGTTGACTTCAAAAAACTAAAGCAAATAAAAAATAGAATGAAAAAGACTGACTGGCTGTTCCTAAATGCTTGTGTGGGTAAGTTGTTTACTGCTACCTTCTGCTCTTGTGCCGGTGGTTAAGTATTTTGGGAGAATGAAGAATTAAAACAGAAACTTGGCATTTGATTTCAAACCAGCTTTTTTTATCTCTGCATTTCCATTTAAAAAAGTAAGCCAAATGTAGAGGTTCCTGAAATAGCACCTGCTAAGAGAGCTGTGAAGTTCATCCATAATCTGCACAGGGTTAGACTTGTCTCTCTTGTGTACTTGGGCTTTTTTGACCTTTTGTAGAAATGGATATTCTTGTAACCAAATCCTGTTGTTCCATGTAATTGTCAAAAGGTGAAAAAATTACAAAGCCAATCTGTAGGACATGAGTGCATATAGTACTGTAAAAAACGCCATTACTGGGTAATTAAAATTACTCTTCTTTTTGCTATGGCAAGACACGCTTTGTAGAGTCAGCAGCTGCAGCTTGGGAGTATTTGTAAACAGTGTAGAGCTTGCAACAGTACAAGATGCTCTGTCAGATGTTAAAAATAACACCAAAATATGTAGCTCCAAGAAACTGCATGTGTAATACTGACCTTGAAAGTAATAATGTTGTATTAATACACATACTGTGTTGTAAATGTTTACAGGCTTTCTGAAAGTATTTTTGTAGTCAGCTGCTTCAAAAAACGTTCAAATACCAATTTTGTTTTGTATTTTAGTGCTTTCCTAAGGAAATGCTGGATAATTCTCGCAGTGCAGTTAAAGAACAGAGCCATGTGAGAGCAGGGTTCTCTTCAGTTATTGACCTTGTGAGTTCACTTCTGTGCTGTAGCTTCCCAGAAGCAGATATCGTGTGCCCCAGCATACGAGCAGGTTCAACACTTGAAATATGCAACTATTTTTAGAGTAAAACACTTCATTTGAACCTCTGGCTCTACTAGTATGTCTCATGCTGTTCCTTAATGTTTCACAAAGTCACTTCATGGTTGTTGTAATCAAAAAGCTAATTAGTGGAGCTGCTTTGTTTAACATATTTGATCAGGTGTAAATGTTTTTGTGGGTATGCTGTGTTTGGTTTCTCTGAGCTAATAAATATTCCAGTTCATTTTTGTGTTGTGAGAGTAGTTAGATATGCATACTTCCTTTTGGAAAGAGATGCCTCAGTATTTCCTGATACCTTTCAATTCCTTACAACCTTTTTTCCTTCTAAACCAAAGCAGCAGAAATTCTGTGTGGTATTTTAAGTTGTTGAGTTCCAAGGGTCAGTTGTTGGAAGTTGTTCCTGTGCCTTACAAGGGTATTTAACTTGCATTCTGGTAACAATTGTGTTAAATATTAGGCTATTTTTTCCCTTTGGTTTTTCAAAAGTGATTTTTTTTTGACTATTCTGGTGTTACTTAAAATATTTCACACTTTCTGATTTAACCTGTGTGGGAAGGGTTGTGTTTATATTTAAACATGGGGTTTTAAGTATTTAATGTTGCTTGTGGCTGTATAGTTGTACATTAAACCCAAACCTGTGTTCATAGAAGTTTTGTAATGCAATAATGATTCGGTCTGAAGGGATCTTGGTGAGAAGCAGAATGCAGGTGGAGTTGTGTGATTGTTACTGCTGCCTGCTGAAGCCTTTCATGTTTTTCTTTCTCTCACCTAAACACCTACTATACTCCTGGGAGAGAAGCATGATGGGGGGACAGGAACCAGCAAACAAAGCTGTTAATTATCTGTCCTTTGTCTCAGAATTTCATCTGGCATATTACAGTTGTCATTTCTTTTCCCCAAATACTCCTTGTAGTAGGAATAACCTTAGGAAAATGGACAGAGGTTGCATGGATTTTTTGTGTTTGTCTCTGGTTGTTGTGTAGTGTATCTGTGTTGAAAAATACACCAGTTTAGCCAGTAATCATTAAAGCAATAAGCTAAATTTCTGCTGGTGATCTTAGTGTGACATACTTAAACCAATTTATCTGTCAGTTGAATCATTTTGCCCAAAGCATCTGTTTCTACCATTGAAATCAAGTGGGTCGCTGTGACTTAGTGAGTTGTTTGCCAGCTGGAGCTCTTGGGAAGTTTTAGCTGAGCTGAACACTTGTCAGTCCTTAGTCAAGCAAAATTATAAAAGAGGGCAAGTTTATGTTAAATGCCAAGTAAATTTGTGAACATTGATGGACCAAGAGTTTGTGTCTGACAGATGGTGCCTTGTTAGGATTTGGGAACTTCAGACTGAAACCTTCCAAGTTTAAGCTCAATCAGTTGTGGAGGGTCGATTTGCTTTGAATCCATCTTTTGTAGGAGAGATGTTAAAAAGTTAACTTTTAAAGTTAACCCTGAAGTTAAAAATAAGATTAAAGGAGTAGGAGGAACTCTTGGCGGAGTGTTATTTTCTTTTCTCTTAGAAGATAGTATCTGTCAGAAGGTACCAAGGAAAATGTCTGATACTTTAGGACAGCTGCTTGGTTGAACTCCCTCTTCACATCTCAACTCCAGTACAAAATTCTTTTTACTAGTTTTCAAATGTTATGTCAAGCTTCATTAAAAACCTGCATCAGACTGTTCTTTTCCACATCTGTTCTTTGTAGCTGAAACATGAGGAGAGATGTGTATAAAGTAGATTTAAGAAGGTGTATGTGTGTTTGTATTTTTGTGTGTGTTTGTAAATTTTTTTGTTGTTATTTTGTTGGAGGTATCCATTAATGTTTTTCCCACCTCAGTAAGTAAACATGTCATCAGGGCTTCTGTTCCTTGCAAATCCAGGCTGGACAGAATGTGATGAATACAACTTTTGCCTTTCAGCATGAACAGTTTCCTTGATGGAAGGTGTTCCTTCCAAATCAGAAGAATTAGTGGTATTCCCCCATTCAAACTCTGCCAGCAAATGTACTTGAATGTTGCTTTTTTATTGACCTGCTTTTTTCAGAGTGAATGTATCTGTTGAGTGATTATATCTCAAAAGGACGAGATTTTAAACTGATTCCTGTGGTTAAAATTTATTTAAATCCTAGCAGAAACTGGAGTAAGTGTGGCTTGGTAACCTGGCTTCCTCCAAATGCCAGTTTGAATTACAAAGAGGAATTACAGATGGTTTCTTCAGTGACACCAATGTTTTCTACCATAGTGGCCTAGAACAAGATTAATGCTAAGTCCAGGGTGACTCATTTCTTTGGGGAGGGAACTGATGTATACTTAAATTAAACTTTATTACCTTTATTACCTATAACTTATGGTACCTATGGCAGGGACTGTCAGGCATTCCTGGTAGCGTGTGGGACTTAAGGAATGTGATGAGCAACAATCAGGAGTTGCTGTGGGGCCTGGTGCAGCTGCTTCCAGCTGGCTGTGCATTTAAGGAGTACAAATGGATGAGGATGGCTGTGTCCATAAAACCTCCCTGGCATCCAGAGTTTGCTTGGGTGTTACCCTGGAGCTTCACATCTCTGGCACTTCAGGGCTGGATTTGACAGTGGTGCTGGCAGAATGCTGCAGGGCACTGCTGGGGATTCTTGAGTTGAGAGTGCAACTCCTGAGCTTGAACTGCCAGATTAAAAGTAAACTGCATTTCTTCTCCTTCTCCTTTCTCCTCCACCTGCTTATCACCTGCTGCAAGAGTCTGTTCTTTTGGTTCAGGTCAGTAAGGTGGGTACTGCTGTCATGGGCCAGAACTCCCTGTGGGGATGGTGCCTCCCAAATCAAGTAGGCACACATTCTTCTTAGCTCTGTGAAAGAAACCACTAAGAGTGTATTTCTTAAACAAATCAAAAATATTTAGAGCAATCTGATGAATCTTGTTTTGCAGTACATCCTTAAAAGGACTGTAAATTCATTCCTAGTATTCCTACATGTGTCTGCTTAGCTTTTCCTTTGTCAACTGCTTTATCTCTCTTACAGGGTTTCTTTATGCCATTAGTTTTTTGAATTAGTGCCAGATATGTTATCCAGGCCTCCAGAAACCCTGTGGGCAAGGAGAGTCTCCCTGTCCAGACTTTTATGGAGTTGGCTGGGCTGTGTCCCACGCTGCCCTGCAGCTCTGGGAGACACGGAGGCACCTCCTGCCCTGTGCTCCTGCAGAGCCTCTGACTCTTCTCTGGGTGTTTACAAAGGCAGCCTGGAGGAACTGACATGAGCAAGGTGCTTTAGCTGGCCCTGCCACCCAGAGCCATCCCAGGTGCCCCTTTCTGTCCTCCTGGGTGTTGGAAAATGAAGCTGCATTAGGGGATGTTTCTGTGGGGGGTGTGGGGGTTTTGTTTCTTTTTGCTGGTGCACCAAGTTCAGACTGGCTTCCTCATCACATCCAGGGTCCAGCTGAACCCTGATGTCGTGTTGGTGCTGCTGGATGGGTGGGCACAGCTGCTGGAGGCCAGGAGAGGTCATGCTCCCTGCCTTGCTGCTGTCACTCCGGGCCGGAACAGTTCAGGGCAGTGGGGCAGGGCTTGGTCACTGCAGGGGGTGGCAGAGGGGGCCCGAGGGGGGCTGGGAGGGGCAGAGTCCCTGCTGTGGTTGTACAGCCTGGCCTCCTTCCCTGTTCCCTGGGATAGCAGGAAGCATGGCTTGGCTGCTGTGCCAGTGATGGAAGATCACCACTCTGACCTGGCTCAGACAGCTCTGTGTGTTGTCATCTGTGCCTTGTGCATGTGTCCTGCCACAAATGCTTTACATTTGTGTGTGTACATCTTTGAGACTGAGGAAAACTCTGCCTGCCTTACTCCTTGGCAGAAAATCATAACTCCTGAAACTCCCTTTTACTTTGGTCTCTTGACTGCTTTCCTTAAACACTGTGATATTTTATGCTAAAAATAATGGAATAAATGATCAAGTTAAAGCCAGTTATTTCCCTTAGAAGCACTGATGGTTAACTTTAATAATTAACTTTAATGATTTTCCACTGCCCATCCTCCCTTTAGGGTACAACCCTGCAAGCAGCAAGGCGTGTGGATGCCTCTGACAGATTGGAGAGGGATAAGGGCATCTTTAAATAGTTGTTCTTACATCTGTGCTGCTTTGCCTTATAATGATACATTCAAAACATACTACAAGGATTGTATGTAGTATGAAGAGATGTTTGCATGGAACAAAGAATAAGCACTAGTCATCCTCTTGTGCATTGGGTGGCTTCAGGTTTAAGGTACATGTCTTCTTGGAAGTATTTACTTTTTTTTTTTTTTTAGCTGGTGCAAGTTGCTGAGCTTGAAGAATCAAAAAAACCTTAATATACTGAAGTTTCTGTCTGTGTTGTTACCTGGGGAGTGACCTACTGGTGACTGTGTGCTCTCACTGACAAGGGAGGCCCTGGAAATCAAAGAAGAGGAGGAACAGAAGGGTGTGTTAGAGCCCCATAAAGGTTTTTCAGACAACCCCTCTTTTTTATCAATTGATGTGTCATACTTACTTGCAAAGCAACCCTTCCCTCAGGAGAAACTCTTCCCTGCTGAAATTGTGAGTCACTTATTATCAATAAAACTTCATTTATGGCCACCTGATGTGCCCCTGGTGAGGAGCTGGAAGAGCCTGAGGGCTGACTCAGCTCCTGAGAATGCCACCGGTCTGTGCAGGCCGTGTTAAAGGAGCAGAGATTCTCAACAGGTGTCAGAAATAGTGGGTCAGTTGATCAGCCTCTCACTTGCTGGCTCTTAAACCAATCTTAGGATTAGTCCTTAGATGAGTAAATGAGAGTATCTATGTGAGTGACCACTTGCAGTTGTACCTGTGGCAGGGGAGAAGCAGCAGAGGGCTCTGTCTCTGATCTGTGTTACAGCAGAATCTGTCTTGACTTCTGACTTCCAAAATGTATCACTTGGTGGTTTGAGAAGTTTGTATTCTCTTGCCAAGCAGTTCAAGGCATTGTCCCACACAGGAAACACAATGACCTCCTTAAGATGAAGTGTTTCCTTTTGCAGTCTGCTCAGATGGGTTATTGGAGGCACTGCTGCCTCCTGAGTCCCAGAAATCCCTAATCCCCAGGCTGTTCTTTGCATTGTCACAACTGCCTCAGTGTGCTTGAAAGAATTTGCCTACTTCATTTGCAGCTTGTGCCAGCCAGTGCTCCACAACTGTCAGGAAGATACTGAAGTAAATAAAGGTTGTGCTGTAGTAGTTTCCTTGGGAACTTTTCTGTCTGGCTGTTCTGAAGCCACTGGAACTGTGCAGTTAGGGAAAATGGGATTTGGTTTTCTAGAAACGCTTGTAAGCCTGTCTTGCATATTCTCCAAATTTATATAACTGCACTAAACCCTATACATATTTACATATTCTAAAGAATAAACTTAATAGCACCTTAGGGTGAAATAGTTTGGTTTTAGCAGTAATTCTGGCTTATTTAATATGAGGATAATATTGACATCTAATAAAGAAGGAAGCTGTAAAAGTTGTAGTAGGATCAAGATGGTACAAAGAGTTGTAATTGGGTGATTAATATTTTTTTGAAATTCACTCTTTTAAAATACCCTTCTTAGTTTCTATCATCTAATATATACAGAGATTGCAAATGTCTGATCTGTGCTGTTTGTAAGAGGCAGGGCTTTACTAGAAGAAGAAAAAACCTTGGCTTCTGGTGCTATGAAAGTCTTCCAATAAGAGGAAATGCCTGAATTGCAAAATGGGAGCACAGTTGAACCTGTAAATGCAGAATTCTCACTTGCAGTTGTATTTTCTCATGACTTGGATGCAGCCCTTGGCATTCTGTCCTCTCCTTTAGGGCTGTGATCAGAGGTTTTACATTAGACCAAGCAGGATTTTTTAGGGGGCACACAAAGACTGGTGTATTCAGAGGCAAGAGCAAAGGGACATTTCTGGAGTCCACTTTAAAGGCAAGCTGTGGTTGTGTGCCTCAGGAGCAGGCACTGACTCGCTGGGATGTGGCTGCGGCTGTGCTGCTCTTGCAGCTGATCAGGGCTGTGCCCTCACAAGGGCTGGAGCTCCTGGAGGCTCCTGCCTCTTCTGGGAACAATCTTAAGGCAAATGCCACTCTTCCTTGGGACATTGGAGCAGTGTGGGGGTGCAGTGGGTGTCAGTGGGGAATGATCCAGCTGGCACAGTGCTGCACAGGCCACGATTCAGAGGCTGCTTGTGTAAGGAGAGAGGCACTTCTGCCTTGTGAAGCACAGGGAATTGTAACATCAGTAAACATTGCTGTAGTGTTTCTCATAAACAGTGGAGGTTTAAAGCTCTATTTAAATAGACTTAATAAATTGGAGGCTCTTGCTGATACCACAGAAATCAAAGCCTTTGTAGGAATGTGCCTCCTATTGTCAATAGAAGCATATTCAGGTCTCATTTTGGTATGATGCTGCTGAATTTCAGAATTGCAAGCATGATGCATGTAGGCAAATTCACCTCATAGTTTTGGGGCAAGATTTGTATTTTCTGGTTCATATTTCTGACAGTCTGCCTGTTACCACTATATTTTGTGTTCATTGCTGCCTTGGATTTTATGGATGGGCACTGTAAGCAGGGTGGTGATGGGCTGTCAGGAATTTTCCCAGTTCTTTTGAAGTGGCTGCAGTGGAGTAGATGTTTGGTAGAACAGGTAAAGAGAAATGTTAACTTTTCTTGCTGTGGCTCAGAGGGGCCAGAGAGGCTTGTAATGCCCATGGAATATCAGCCCTGCAGTAGTGAGTTGGACTAGACAAACAAAAATTTCCTGATGCTTCCCCCTGCTATAAAGAGCAATTTTTACCTGTTTTAATTAAAGAATAGAGGATGGCCAGATATTATCCATGCACACAGTCACATTGCCATCTCTCCATGAGCTGTAGCTGTGCTGGTTTGTGTCACGTAGCACACCAACCCTATATCTAAAACACTACTAAAAATACTTTTCTTTTTTTTTTTTTTTTTTTTTTAATAAGGCCTAGAAAACATACTCAGTTTGGATGTATTAATTGATCTTTAGCTTAAACTTCATCAGCAAAGTGTAGAAATACACTTTTTAACTGACAGCTTATATAACAATTTCAGTAATTCTAGGACATGGGGCTTTTAGGAATGTCAAGTATTGCAAGATGTGGGAATAAACTTCCAGAACTGGCAGTGCTGCATAGAGCACATCACTGATCTGGATCCTCATTGCAGCTTATATTAGTTAGTGCTTGGAAAAGGCATTGCCAAACCTCATGTGACCACTTCAGCATCAGCCTTAGACCTCAGTTGTTGCTGAGCTTTCATGAAGAGTGGGATGATAATAAGCAAGGGGGGACTGGAAGAACAATTAAAATGATAAATTTCTCAGTAGTAGCTCTGTAGTAAAATGTACTACTTGACAGGCTGGCTGGCTGGAATGTGATTTGGGTCTGCTCATCTGTCACCAAAAGATCATTTTAGGAATATTCATTTGAAATTTGAAATCAGTTCTGGATATTTGGATTCTCAGAGTGCCCCCCTACCAGTCTTGGGTGGTCTTTGGTGTGTTTGTCTTGTGGGATGTGGTGGAGGGTGCAGATGTGGTAACAGGAGTCTTGCCTGTGTCAGTAAGTGTGCTTAAAACACAAAAAAGTGATGTGGCTTTTAGTCTTTGACAAGATGCTTCTCCTAAATTAATGTAATAATAAAAAAATAAGGGTGTCATAAGATAGCAGAGAACTTGCACTTCTATCAAATTTCTTCTTTGCCTGGATTCTTGGGTTTGCCAAAGCTGTGGTGTAACTTGTTCTAAGAGGGCAGGTCATGAGAAATTTGATTTCTTATCTGTGTACACATACAAATCTACACACGTGCAAAAAAAAGTCAGTTTGGAGTATTTGGTTGGAATGATCATTGCAACAGCTGTGAAGAATGGCCTTATCAGTGGTAAAAATGTGCTTGCATAGAAATAATGTTCTACACTTGGCACTTCTGACTCCTACAGAGCAAGAACTAAAATTGGACAGACAAAACTCATCTGGGGAGAATGCATGGGCAGGCACTGAATGAGACAGTAGTGCTGGAGAGGAACAGGAATGTCTTCCTAACAGGAGACATGCAGCAGAAAACTAAGCACTGTCCTGAATGGTTTTCCTTCTGCCCTGGCCTGTTAGGACTTTGGAATGAGTGGATAGATACTGTAGGACTAAAATTTGCAGTTGAATTGTTGTTTTGGAACTTCTCTGCTTCAGACCACTGTTGAATAATCAAACTGTTATCTGTGGAAGCTTACAGAGCACAGCTGATAACTTTGTAAAGAAATGTCTTGCACTGATAATCCATTTCCCCCCCCCGCTTTTCTTGTGAAAGCTTTATAATCTCAGCATTCAAAATTATACTTTTTGGCTGAGCTAAGAATGCTTTTCTAAATCCTGGATTAACCAGCAAGCCAGTGGTTAGTGTGCTTCTCTGCTAGCAGCCACTTCAGTTTGTTGTGTTGGAGGGAGTTTTTTAATTTTGGTAGGGGATTTTTGCTCATTTGGGATGAGGGGTTTGTTTGAGGGGGTGGGAAGTGTTGTGGTTCTTTCTTTTTTTTTATTTTATTTCAAGTCCAGAGTGGGAGTGATTGTCCTGATAGGGTCTGATGACCTTTCCTGTTCATCAGCTTTTGAGTCTTGGTGAGCAAATGAAGGATGGAGTTGGGTCTCAGTCTCCAGCCTCATGGCCTCCCCTCAGCTGCTGACTCTCAGGAGCTGGGAAGGAGGTTTAGCTGCAGAAATAGGGACAGGGTTTTCTCATTTGTCATCTGTGCTCTTTCCTGCTTGAGCTGCTGCAACAAGGGCTGCCACTCAGGAGTGAGATTCTATTTACTTCTCCAGTAAAGATGGCTTTAGGGACACTGTTCTGTTTCCTCAGTTCAGCGCTGCACTGTTCTCTTGTGGACCACATACCTAAAATAGAATATATTTGAAGGAATTTCTAAATTTAGGAAGTCTTATATTGGAACAGATCCTGTTAGCAGCTCCACATATTACTGATAGTGTACTCTGATAATTGCAGCTAAGGAATACATTCAGCAGGGTTGGTCTTGATATGAAGCATGGCACAGAAATCAAAGATTGCCAGTGACTCTGGAAGACATTAGGGTCACTCATTGCTCCTCCCACCTTGCTTTAGAAGGTATACATAATGTATTTAATGGCTCTTTAATTCAGTTTTAATAGAATATCCTGACCGAAATCAGGCTCCATTAGTAGCAGAGATGGTGAGCTAAAGAGGAAAATTTGCTTTGTACCATTTGCACTGTTTGGAAAAAATAACACTTTTAGTCCAAAAATCTTTTAATGGTTCCTATTTCTATGATCTAGTAATTTGTTTTTTGAGATAAAAGGGAAGATAAAATAATCAAACTAATCTCTGTAGCGTGAAGAAATTACTTTCTCTCTGGTGAAATGAAATGGTTGTATGTATGTTACTGCTGGTTTCATATGGGTCCACTTCTGAGCTGGCTTTTGATCCCTTACATTTTCCAGCTAGTGTAGGTAATGAAATGGTCTGAGAGATGAGGTAAGTGTAAATATTTTGTAGTCTTCTGCCTAAAATAATTAAAAATCAGCAAGTTTCTTGCTATGGAGTCGATCACCGTTTGTTTGGCCTGTAAGAGAACAGCCATAGGTGAGCTGTTGAATGAGGTGGCTTGTTCCAGAACGGCTCCTCGCTGTCTGAAATGAACTGTGTGTGGTCTCTGTGCCCTCAGGAGTTGTGGAAGGTGATTTAGCTGCTGTGGAAGCCTACAAGTCATCAGGAGGGGACATTGCCCGGCAGCTGACGGCGGACGAGGTGCGGCTGCTGAACCGCCCGTCTGCCTTCGACGTGGGCTACACGCTGGTGCACCTGGCCATCCGCTTCCAGAGGCAGGACATGCTGGCCATCCTCCTCACTGAGGTGAGCCCCCTGGCCCTGGCAGGGCTGGGACAGCACTTCTCCCTTACACACTGGTGTAACTGCACCGCTGTGTGCAGCCTGTGGCACGCAGCTGATTGTGCTGGGCTTGGAATATACGCCAATCGCTGCCTTGTGCCTTGGATTTCTCCTCTAGAAGTGAGCTTGCCTAAAGAAACTCTGTTGTGATGATCCTGAGGATGTTCAGTTTTCTCATTAATGAACAGTCTTGGCACAGGCTGTGACCTTACTGGCAGTGGAAGTGAGCTATTGTGAGGCTTCCTGTGCTCTGGGTGGGGGAGAGGAAATGCTCTCAGAGCAAAGCGAAGCACGGCCATCAGTGGCAGCAGAGTTTGTTCTGAGTTTGTTAATGAGTAAATCTACCTGGGCTGGCTTTTGTGGGAACTTCTCTTCCAGAGAGAGGCAAATTTCTTGCTTTGCAAAATTGCTGG
This sequence comes from Cettia cetti, assembly GCA_013401135.1. Classification (NCBI taxonomy): domain Eukaryota; kingdom Metazoa; phylum Chordata; class Aves; order Passeriformes; family Sylviidae; genus Cettia; species Cettia cetti. Next base: position 67,436 of record VZUI01046542.1, read on the forward strand.
GTTTTTGGTTTTTTTTTTTCCTATTCCTTGCCCATTTTATAGACTGACTGGTTCTTCTGTTCTTCTCTTGCATGTTCCATTTCCTTGTGTCACCTCACTTCTAGTGACCTCTGCTGTTCTCCATCTTTGCCCTGCAAATAATTCTGTTACCTTTTTTGGTCTGTTTTTTTCAACTCTGACTTTGGTTCCTCACTTGATCAGGGCCAGATTTTTATTCTGCCTCCTTCCCTGACATTTAGTGGGATTCTGAAAGCTGCTGTTTGCCTGCAGAGAACGTAAAGATGATGGAATGCTCAGTGTTGAATAATTAAAAGGAGCAGATGAAGCAAGACAAGTGTAGCTAAAGCCTTGAGTATATATTTATATACTATTAATATCAGTAGCTTTGTGCTGCTTGCATGACTCTGTGTGCATGGAGTTACATTTTAAAAACAAGTTAATTTACTGAAATACTGGCTTAGGAATTTTTGTGTTTGGTTTTCTTTCAGTGCCTAGGAATACTGACCCATCTTGCAATTTCTGGAAATGCTTAGTAGTGTTTGAGCCCCAGTGATAATTTCCTTTTCTAGGATATGAATGAGTGAAATTGTGAGTCTTAAAGGTGTTTTATTTATATACATGTGGTGTCATCCCTGTGCCACTTGTCTGTCATCCTTGATTGGGTTTCTGCTGCCAGTGGTGACTAGAACTGGAGAAATTTATCTTAGTTTAATAGTTCTCAGGAAGATTGTAGGAAACTGTTCTGTACTGTGGTAATACAAAGTTTTTTTAAATCTAGACTCATGCATGAGATTTGAGATTGCTGTTATGAGCTCTTAGCTATTTTTTTTTCCTCTTTTTCATCTGGGAGTGGTCACATGTTAATTCACTTCTTCAATTTAAAGATGCTTTTTAACCAGATTTCTGTATCAGTTCCATGACAAATGAGACATTTCATTAAGAGTGACTAAACTTTTGATCTTTCAGGGCGCCAGTGTTTATAGTTCTCTTGCATTCCTTACTAACCAAATTCTCTCTGCTGGTGGTCATCCCTCCCAAATGTTTCTGTTCCTTGGGATAATCCTGAGTGCAGTAACTGTGTTGTGTTTCAGGTATCCCAACATGCAGCCAAGTGCATTCCTGCCATGGTGTGTCCAGAGGTGACGGAACAAATCCGCCGTGAAATTGCTGCGTCCCTTCATCAGCGAAAGGGAGACTTTGCCTGCTACTTCCTGACTGACCTTGTGACATTCACCTTACCTGCAGGTAGCTACAGGACCCTTCCTCCTGCTGGAGGACTTTACTGCTTGGTCACTAGTTGAAAATGATGTATTTTGACTTTCTGCTGGTGATGTGTGTGTAGGTTTTATTCATTAAGTGCCTTGTTAATTAATTAATTTAGAGTTTTATTTATTAAGACCTGTTTTATTTGGTCAGATTTAGTAGTTGAATTTGATTACTCAGTATTTGCACACTTCAGTCTATACATTGTTCCTGTGAAGTGAGCATCTGTTGTCCTACTTAGACATGGAGCAATGGAAGAGAAGTGGTGTGTTCTAAGGAAAGGCTGTATTTAAAGTGAAGATTGGAGCTCAGACATTTCTGGTCCATGATGTGACTTTTCACATGGCTGTTTTAGCTTTCAGTCCTTTCTGTTGAGGCCCAGAGCTTGTTCTTTTTACCTAGTTGTAGCAATAGCACTTTTTGAATACTTCTGAGGTGCTTTGAGATCAAGAGAATGTTTTAACAAGAAGCTATTAGAAGACTTTTAATCTTCAAAAGCTGTTTCCTTTAATATAAATTCTCCAACTAGTAAGAAAATGTGCAGCTGCAAACTGTCAGCAGATCTGTTTGTCTTTTTTTATAAAACATTGCAAGAATTCTATTTGGAACACCTTTGGCTGAGTGTTACCTCATCTCCTCTTCAAAAAGTCTGGATAATATTTACCACTTGTGTACCTGATTGAGGTGCTGTATTCAGTTGTACTCTGTGGATTGGGGTGGGTGTATGGGGTGTCTGGGAGACTAAAATTTTGTTGCTTTTTAGGGGAGAGAGGGCAAAGGGGCAAGGGAAGGATTTTATAACCTGTGGGAGAAATTTTCTCTCCAGAGCTTACGAATTTTAGTGTTTTCAAGAGAGACATCTTAAAACACTGCGCAGCTTTTTGACACATGTAATTGCCGTTAAATAATTAAAAAATAAAACTGTTCAAAAGCTTTTGTGCATCAAGACTTTCCACTTTCCTCACAGTTTTCCAGCTGTACATCTTCTGCAGTTTGGCTTTTCCAAGGATAGCAGTATAAATCACACAATCCTGGTCAGATATTACCTGAACAATGTACCTTAGGAACCAGCTTCCACTGGACCTTTCAAATAAACAGATTGGATCCTCCTGAAAAGTCAATGCTTGGATGTTAGAGAGCAAAGCTTTTAAATTGATTGCTGATCTCTGCAAGCAGTTTCAGCTTAAAAAGCCCCAATCAATCATACAAAAATAAAACAAAGACCACCCCACATCACCCTGCCTGCATCAGGGATTAATGTGCTTCAGTAGCAACTCATGTGCCTAAATGTGGACTTGAAAGCCCTGGGGTATTGGACATCTGAGCAGGACTGGCAGCTACCACACTGCAATTAAGAGAGATCTTTGTGTCCTTGAAATACCACTTAGGCCCCAGTCCTTATCCCCTGGAGTGCCTGGAGGGGTGCTGGATGTTCCTGTTCCTCTTTTATTTACTGCCTTAACTTTCACATGTTTAAGTTTCATGATTGTGCTAAAACCAGCAAAGTTTCCCTGGTTGCTGCTCTGCCTGGCAACCCTTTACTGCTTATCCTCTGATGGAATGCAGGCCAGGAGCAAATATTTACTGTGTGGCACATGCTGAGTTTTAGAATGTGTGACAGTGTTTGTTGTTTTAAATGATACAGCAGTCACAAAAGAGTTCTGCTCATTATACTGTTTTCCAACTTGTTTTCCTTCTTTTTTATGAGGTGATTGCAAATTCTGTCTGTAATGCTCTTTCCATGGCATAGCTCAATAGTTTTCCCATTTTTTGTTTTTTAACTTGCTGCAAACCGTTGAGGTTCTCAGAACCATTTCATTGAAGCCTGAATGAGATAAAAAAGAAGGGGATGTTCTGGGGAAGAACACATACCTTGGCAAACTGTACCTGTCCTTTGGGATATGCTGCAGAGGAGAAGCCTTTCCAGATGGGTGGAAAACCATTGCTTAGGATTGAAGCTGTGCTAAAATACACTAGGGTTGAAAGTAAAAATACTCCTTTTTTAAAATTTCTCACCTCAAAGTGGTTCTCCACTTTCTCCTTCAGAGAAATCCACTCTTACCCTATGCATGCTGTGATGATTCTTTCTGCATCAAAGGTGTGAGAGTGAGGCTGAGATGCAAACCTGCCACAGCAGCTCTGCAAAGCCTTGGGTGACACATGACATCAGCTTTCCAGAGGAGGTGTTAGAGCTGATAGGGCAAAAGCTGTTCTGTGAGTTCTCCTGAGCAGCAGCTGGTGATGGCTCTTTTACAGTAATGTTAAGTGACTCCTGTATTTGCTTTTATTTTTCCAGATATTGAAGATTTACCACCCACAGTCCAGGAAAAATTATTTGATGAAGTACTTGACAGAGATGTTCAGAAAGGTAAAAGTGCTGAGAACAGCTGGGATTACTCCTGGCTCTTCATTAGAGAATGTCTCTTAGTAAAAATAAGCTACATGTGTCTGTATATATGTGGCTCTGTCCATGACCATGTTTTAAATAGAGATTGGAATTCATAAAGTCACTGAATGGTTTGGGCTGGAAGGGACCTTGAATACCTTCTAGACCAGGTTGTTCCAAACCAGCAGCTTTCAGAATGGGGCAGCCACAGCTTCTCTGGGCACCCTGTGCCAGGACTCACCACTCTCACAGGAAACAATTTCTTCCCAACATCCCATCTAACCCTGCTCTGTGACAGTGAGATTCCATCCCCCCTTGTTCTGTCATTGCATGCCCAGGTAAAATTATTTTAACATTTCCAGTCTATTTATGAGGCAGGGGGAGAATGGAGTCTGTAGAAATCATAGAAATCAAGTTTGTAGAGCTTTTAAAAATCATGCAGAGCTTTTAAAAGCTTTAAAAATCAAGCTTGTAGAGCTTCTAAAAATCTTTAAGTCAGTTTTGAGTCACAAGATTTTTCAGGAAAACTGAAAAAATCTTTTCATTTCAGTACCAATCCTCAAACAGACAATGCGGTGCTGTGGTTTGGTTTTGGCTCATTTTATTGACAGCAGCAGCAATTTCCTCAGCCAGCATAGCTGAGCTGTTCATTGCAGCATGGAGGAAAGCAGGGTTCTCTCCATGCAGAGGGGTAAATTACTGAGAGGCTGTGCGTGTCTAAGAGCTGCCTGTGCCCTCGCAGAGCTGGAGGAGGAGTCTCCCATCATTAACTGGTCCCTGGAGCTGGGCACACGCCTGGACAGCAGGCTGTACGCGCTGTGGAACCGCACGGCCGGGGACTGCCTGCTGGACTCCGTGCTCCAGGCCACCTGGGGCATCTACGACAAGGACTCCGTGCTGCGCAAGGCTCTGCACGACAGTTTACACGACTGCTCCCACTGGTGAGTCAGGGCAGCCTCCTCCAGCTGCTGCAGCAGCAGAACCCCACTGCCACCCCTCCCCAGTCCCTGTGGGTCCTGCTCCTCAAAGCCTCCAGCTGGGATCTTTATCTCGTGATTTAAATCCGAGCGCTGGAAACTCGAACGTTGTGAGGGATGGGGTGTGATGCTCAGCAAGTGGCATTTCAAACACTGAAATGCTTTATACTCGTCAAGCATGCACTCAGCACAGTTAGTGCAGCTGGAATTTGTGTCCTTGCAGTGTAAATCGTGCACATGCCATGCCTTGCTGCTTGGTGGGGATTGTTAGTAGAAGGTAGCCTTTTATTCCTTAGAAACTTTCCAGTATTTTCATTCCATCTGCTTAGTTATGGCTTTACTCAGGATTGCTCTTTTTATCTCTGTTCTGTCAGTAAAGCAGAGAGTGTTGACATTTAACTGGTTCTGTCATTTGGCCATAAAATTGATTTATCATTCTGTAAAACAACTTTTGTTGCTTTGCACTGACAACCTTCTTTAGTCAGAAACTGTTGTTTCCTTCTGCTAGAGGGACAATCTTAGTTGGATGTCCAGTGGTGTCCAACAGCTCTCCAGGGTGTCCTGGACTAAGGGATAAGCTGATAAAGACTGATAATCCAAGCCACAGATGATAATTTCTTTGTTCTTGTAATCAAGGACAGGAGAAACACTGTCAGCACCTACTGCAGAAAGAGCCTGTCCCTCTCCTCTTGCTGTACAGGAGATCAACAACAAAGGTTAATTTAGGAGTACCTGTTAAGTAAATTTTATGCTGTTGGGAGAGAACTCCCCAAATTAGCATCCAGAGCTGGATTCCAGAGAGTGGTGCTTCAGTAGCAATTCTCCCAGGAACCAGTGTCTGAAAGGATCTGTCACTGCTTTGGACTTGTTCAGCATGGAGTGTGCATCCCAACCATGCAGGAATGTCCCTTGCACCACAGGCAGCTCCCACGAGGCCAGAACAGAAATTTAGGATAGATCAGGTTTTGTTCTTTATGGTAAAAAACCTAAATTGAGTATCCAAAACCATGCTGCAAACTACTGAGCTTTGGACCAAATCTCTTAAAAGGTTGGTTTTAATTTTGGTTTACTTACTGCTGTAAGTAGTAACATAACTCTCATTTAGAGGCTTTATTCAATCTTGTTAAGCTTTTTAGTTTATGTCTAGACAGAATTTTCGTTTTACTCTGAATTTGTGTAATCTTTATCCTTTTTAGAAGTATCTTTTTTAACTGATTGATGTGTTCCTTCAAGGGAACAAGTCTTCAGACTAGAAGGAACAAGTCTTCAAGGAATAAGTCATGTTCCTTGTTAGGGACAAGTTTTTAGCCAGATTTAGTTGTAAATTGATCATTTTGTACATCCTCTAGGTGCTGTATAGATACCATTTGAGAAGATACATTTAATTTTTTGGGCTAGGACATGTGGCTGACAGGAAAGTGATGTTGTCACTGGAACAGGCTCTTAAATGCAATCCCTGCTTAAACTTTTATCTAGGGGAATTATTCTTCAAAGCCTCTACAAAGACACTTAAAAATGGGTATTTTTATAGTCAGACAGAAAACACTCATGTAACTCATTTGACCTCATTTTGTTATGTTTGTTTAGAGGCTGAACAAAGAAAAATCTATTTACCAGAGACAGCCTTGTGTCTGGTACTCAGAAAAAGCTCCCTAGTGAAGTTCCCAGAGGCTCTGGCCTGTGGAGTCTTTTCCACTCACCTTTTAATAACTCCACTTTTTTACTTTACACAAAAGTGTCTCCTGATGTGCCCCTTTTTGTATTCCACCATTAGCTTTTGCTGGAGAATGGGCACATGCCCTAAGTTGACTTTCAGAATTTTATTCTTTAATGGATGCATTCAGTTCTGTAACCTGAAAAGTTTGCTTTAAATGAGATCAAAATCTTGTCTATGGTTGACTAACTCAGGGAAGAAACTTCTTTAGGAGAACACTTTCATAGTCCAGCTTTTAGGGAGTAGTTTGGTATTTTCATTTTTTTTCTTTTTTTTTTTCCCTTGAATTTTCTGGACTTTCTCACTCTGGTGATGTGGGAGTTTTTGTTGTTGTTTTGCTTTGTTTTTTCTTCACCCAGAATCTGATTTAATTTCTCTCAGGAGACCTGGGAATTAATTTTAAGCACAAAGTGCTGTTAGAGATTCATGAGAGAAAACAGGCAAAATATTTATCAGCTACAAAGGTGGAAGTGTTGGTGTGTTTGGATAAAATCTGGAATATAGATCCAGAAGATTCCATGTAGATATTACTGTCAATCAGCTCAGACCTATCCAAATAAATTAATAATAGGAATTTTAAACCATGCAAAGCTTTTAGCTGGACTCAGGAAACCCAACCTGGCTGTCTACACACCAAGATTTTAGGGTGATTCCAGCTTCACTGAAAGCATAGGAAAGATCTTATCCACACACACTCACTGCCTGCTAATGCTCTCAGGTTTTAATTAAATGAGTTCATTTCAGTAACTTTTTTAATAAGCTGAAACTTCAGAATGGTTTCTTTGTCTTCACAGTAAAGGCCATTGTTTAATAGTTGGCTTAGCACTGTTCCCTAAATCCCAGTTCCTAATATGAAGTTGTGGCTTTTCCATAATGTGGTGATTGGACAGAGTTTAAAATTTTAAATGCAAACATCTTTCTTTTAATGTGCTGTTTTTCTTGGTAAATGGTTAAATAAAATATCATGACTAAACTAAATCCCACTTTGCATATTTGATTCTTATCCATACTGCTTTACAACTCCACGTAATGTGGAATTACCACCCCTTTGCTCCAAAATCTGGTATAAAACAGATTCTGCCTCTTAACCATGGGCTGTTGGAAATTGATATGGACTACTTTGAAGTTCATTAACTCATGATGTGGTTAAAGACAGAAAATACCTGTATTTTTTTGTGTGAGAAGAATGAGCAACTCCTCCTGTATGAAATGGAATATCTTACTTATGTTCCCTGTGTATCAGCACTTAAATAAGCCTAAATAAGACTTAAAAAGAAACCAAACCCTATTGCAACAAGTATTGAACTAGGCAGGATCACGGTAGGATCATGCATTGCTTTTTTTTCCTTGAAAAAGTGGTTCTTAAATGAAGATTAATAAATGGAATCTCCTGAAGACAAAAACCAAAACAAAATCCACTTCTCCTGTTACTTGCTGCCTTTCTTCCCCCTTCTTGTGATGAAGAATTACAAGGGTTAAATATTGCTGTCAGGATTATGGTGATTGAGTAAGTATTTTTTTGCCTTTACCATTTTTTCTCTCTCTCTCTTAACATTTTAGGTTCTACACACGCTGGAAAGAGTGGGAATCGTGGTATTCCCAAAGCTTTGGTTTACATTTCTCCTTGAGAGAGGAACAGTGGCAGGAAGATTGGGCATTCATTCTCTCTCTTGCAAGCCAGGTAAGAAAACTCCTTTGTCAGAGGACTTTTGGAAAAAATACTTTAATTTCTCAAAAGGAGTTTCAGAAGTAGAAGAGATATTTTGGGAATAAGAATATTCCTGTATGAGGGAAAAATATTCCTCTTAAGCCAGTGATCTTAAAATTTTACTGGGTAAACTCTTCTGCTGATATAAAAAGGTTCATTTGAAATTATAATTTTTGAGCTTCCTATTAAGCAGTGCAACACAAAAAAAGAATTGTGGTATTAAGAGTGAAGTCTGTAGAACAAACAATCATATGTTTAATATCCAGCTCCTGCAGCACTTTTACCTCCCAAAATACACCTCCAAATCTGTCAGCTTACACTGCTCAAACTCCAGCAAGCTGAGATTTTGTAGTTCCTCTCCAAAATGAGATTTATATTCCTATAAGTTTCCAGCTATGGGAATATTTTTAGCTCCTCTTTTAAAGTGTAAACATGATTTTGGTGCTATTTTTTTTGAGATTTGTTTTGGATGTGCCCTTTTCCTATCATCAAAAGGTATTTGCCTTCAAGTGCCCTCAGATGAAGGAATTATTTTTACACCTAACATTACGTGGAGTTTCACTTTAAGTGAGGACTGAAATCCATTACACTGAATCTGGGCAGTAGGACAGAGAATTATTACTGACAGCTGACAAACTGAAACATTTTCCCTTATTTCCAATAATTTTCCAGTCTTTTGTTTTTCCTGTCAAAGCTTTATCACTCGTAAAAGCATTTTCTCTCTCAATTTGAAGACTTCTTTTTCAAATTTCAAAGCAGAGAGGATGGTAAGTTCTGTTTCAAGTGATGTCTTTCTTTGTGTTTGGTTCAGCCTGGAGCGAGTTTGGAGCAGACACACATTTTTGTACTTGCACATATTCTTAGAAGACCAATTATAGTTTATGGAGTAAAATATTACAAGAGTTTTCGGGGAGAAACATTAGGATATACCCGCTTCCAAGGTAAGTCTTTCATTTTTAAAATTCATTTTTAAACAAGTTTGGGCTGTAAATCAGTAGTGACATGAAGGGACTGTTTGGAAAAGGATGGAACACTATTGTGGTAAATTTTCATTTGCTGTTGAAAAGGACAAAATAATTCTCTCCAAACTTGCAGTTTTTCATTTTATAGTGGGCATGATGCCTGTAAAAGTGAATTCCATGATACTTTAAAGGGAGTTTTTAAAATATATCTGTTTTCCAGTGATTCACATTTTACAGGAAGTGTAGTTATTTCTCATTAGTACTATAATTTTGCACATCTTGATCAGGTTCTTTCTTTTTCTCCTCGTCTTCAGGAGAGCCTGACTGTCCTTAAGATAAATATGAAGATGACTCAGTCCAGTTTTGCTTAGATGTAACAGCTGTAGATTTCTAAAGATGCATTTTCTGCTTTGCAAGCCAAATCTGTGTTTGGGCAACTTTCCCTCTGTTGCATGCTAATACTTTATTATTCAAATAATAAAACATGAGAGGGGATTGGGAGCACCTGCATAAACTGAGCTGTGAACAGAACCTGTGGGGAAGGAGCTCTGTGTGTTCCAGGGAGTTGGGACATCTGTTTTGCCCACAGTTCATATTCCTGGCCTCAAGTACATCTGCTTGATGATGACCCACTCTTTATTTATAGCTTAGCTGAGGACTTCCCAAAACATCTTTGTGATTTGAAAGAAAAAAGTATGGTGACTTTGAGAGGCAGGCCCATGATTTATACAAAACCCTAAGCTGTGCAGTTAATGTTAATTTATAACTATTTAGAGTCTTGGCTTTTAAGTTTGGGGCAGTAACAAAACTTCATGTAAGGAATTAATTACTTTTTTGAAGAGTCTAAAAGTTTAGTAGTGGTAGTTAGATGTTAACTTTCCTTTTGATGATGAAAGGCTGGAAAGGAACAGTTACTTCTGTCACTTAAATCTGACACTTCAGCTTTGTGTTACTTTTAACTCCAAGGCTTAGGGGTTTGCAAATGGTTTTATTTCCTAGTTTGGGCATCGAGGCAGACAAATGTTACATGGCCTAAATGTGCTGCAATGTTCTTGCTCTGTGAACCAGAAGGAAACCTGGAACACCCTTTTACTGCACACGGGTTTCCAGGAATTTACACAGCCAAATAGATACTTGAGATTTGCTTGCCACAAGCCACATCCATCCATCCATGGAAGCAGCACTGGGAACAGGTGAACTTGGAGTCCTGTGTCACAGTACCTGGAATTGCTCCTCTCCCTGCCCAGCCCCATTTTTGTGGTTGATGTGTGCTGATCAAATGCCACTGGCACAGCTGAAGCCCCCTGAGCGGGCTGGGAGTGGGGTGGGCTGCCAGGAGGAGTCTCCTGCTCTGGGCCTGTGTGAGGGCTGTGCTCAGAGTGTGGAGCCTGGGGGAGTGCTGGGGTGTCCCTGCCTCTGTTTAACATCACAGCCACCAGAAGAGTCCCTGGAAGAGCCCAAGGCCAGGTTGGACAGGGCTTGGAACAACCTGGGATAGTGGAAGATTGGACAGGGGGTGGAACTGGATGGGCTTTAAGGTCCCATCCAACCCAAGCCACTCTATAATTGTGGGTTGTAATAGAAATGGGGAATTGAATTTTTTTAATGCTTGTTCAACATCATGGTTCAGTTTGTAGCACCCTCTTTGCCACCCCTAAAATACTCTTCCTGACAGGATTGTTTTTTCCAGGGATTCCTTGTTCCAGCTTGGCATTCTTGCTGTAGCTACTGTGAATCCCATAATTGCCAGCCTCCTTGTTTCCCAGATTCCAGCTGACTGTTAATTCTTTAAATACTAAAGCTTCAGTGGTGGAAGATCTGCTTGCTCAGACACTAACTATGATCCTGCTCAGACCCTCCTGGTCTGGCCACATGTATTTAGTGGCACAAATATACAGCTTTTAAAATTGAACAGGAAAAGGGATGACTGACTGAAGTGATCATCAGGTCAGGCTGGAGAAACTAAATCCTGTGTGGGTGGCTTCAGGATAGGTGTTCGCCCATATTCTTGATTTTCTGTGGTTATGTTCATGTCAACTGTTGTTACATGACCTCCTGGCTTTATATCAGAGTGACTTCTATAACTCCTAAGAGCAGTAGATATTCTCCCTGGCAATGCCTGAAATTCTTTTCTTGTGGAGCTCATCACAGTGTTGAGGAGGAATGGAAAGTGTAGCAGAGCCTTCTGTCTTGGGGAAATGATTAGTGTGGAATTTTCAGCGGGATAAAACAATGGTGAAAGAAGATTTCTAAACACTTGCTGAATTTCAGTGTGGAGATGGAGGCAAACAGATGAGTTTCACTCCTGAAAGGTCACAGAGCTGTGCTCCGTGTGCATGAAGAATTAATTCCCAGGAATTGAGGGACTGTCTTCCTCACATTGGACTGGATGTCATCTTCAGTGTAAATTTGAATTTTGACTGGATGTTTGGTTCTTTCCCCTAAGGCAAAGGCTTGAAACTTTCTGGTGAATGCTTATCCCATGTTCTTCACCTTTTTTGTTTAGCATTGCTTTAGAGAGAGAGATCTAATAATGGGGACAGGAGGAAGGGAGGGCTAAGAAGGTATTGAAAGGATCTGTCTTTAAATTAAAGTGTCGTAAAAACTTGTGTGAATGTTAATTTTAAACAAATGGCAAGACTTTTAGATAGCTTTTGGTTACTAACTCAAAAACAAGGGGGGAAGGAAAAAAGGCACAATTATTTACTGGTAGCCCCCACTAATTTTTACTGCAGTACAAAAAGATGAGCTCAAAACTTCAGCAGAGCCTCCAAAGCCACCCCCTGCCTCAGATTCCCATTTTAGCGTGGCCCTTCCCTCTCCTGGCTGGCAGAGGAGCGCTGTGTTTGCAGCAGCAGCTGCACTAGGAGGGGTTGCTATGCTACATGTGCACTTGAGTTTATGTGGGGCTATTTTTAACCTGTCACAAGGTGAGCTGTGCTTTTGCTTAAGTTGTCTTGCAGCAGTACACACCGAGAATTATTTATGTTCCTGGGAGAAAGGAGTTCCAGTTTTATTTTGAGACCTCGAGCGAATTGCTGTCTTTATTGCTAATAATGGTGGGGAGAAAAAGTGCATTTCTTCTCAGAATCTGTGACATCAGGTGTTGATTGTAGCTGAGCAAAGTAGTATCAGCTTTCTGGTGCTTTTTTGCTTTTTTTTAAATTGATATGAATAATTGATGTGTGTTAATTTAATCTGTGAGTACTGTGTATGAGCAGTCCCATTCTCTGGGATGGGTTACATCAGTGCTGAGTAACATTTTGTGCAGTGAGTTCTTTTAATAATAACTTCTGTGAGCAGATGGTGGAATTTTTGCTCTGGTAAAAATAGACATCTGACTGTAGCCTTTATTTCTGTGATGAAGAATCTGATTTTTTTTTTCTTCAATTTTAAGAAGAGTTACCAAACATAAAAGGCTGCTTTTTGCTTTTCAGACTGTTTTTTGTTCATCACTGCACTACAGACCATAAATCTTAGAGCTGCTGTAATGAATTGGTTGTGATTGTAATCTTTTGTGTCTGAACTTGTACAGTTGCAAAGATACTTGACTTATGTTAATTAATAACAATTAGCTCTACTGAAAAGCGCGGCCTGTGTCAGCGTAGACCAAACCACGTATGTTTTGAATATGATGTGCTTCTGCCAAAATCCTTCCTTGCTCAAGAGTTCTGAGCCTTCCCCTGTGCTCTCATTCCCCACAGGTGTGTATTTGCCTTTGTTATGGGAACAGAGTTTTTGTTGGAAAAGTCCCATAGCTCTGGGCTACACGAGGGGCCATTTCTCCGCCCTGGTTGCCATGGAGAACGATGGCTATGGCAATCGAGGCGCTGGTGCTAACTTGAACACTGACGATGATGTTACTGTTACTTTTCTACCCTTGGTGGACAGCGAGAGGAAATTATTGCACATTCACTTCCTTTCTGCTCAAGAGGTAAGAAAGAAACACCTGCTGTGTGGTGGTGGCTTTGTCACAGCTGCTCGCTGAAGCTCAGCAATCTCTGTAGCACTCTGAGTTTTTGGTGTCCAAAGAATTACAGGCACTTCTGGCTAATTAATACTGCTCCTTTCCCCATCATTCCAGGTGATTCTGAAAGGTGTTTTCTTACAGATTTGATGCTTAGTTTGCAGTTCTGTAAATGGAATGTAACTTCACTGTCCATGTACATGACAGAGAACAATAGAACAGAATCACAGAATGTCCTGAGCTGGAAGGGACCCAGTCCTGGCCCTGCACAGGACGCCCCAACAATCCCACCCTGTGCCTGAGAACACTGAATAGCAGCATACCTAGAAAAGGACACAAAAATAAGGGTTCTGTCACTAAGGCAAGACTGAAATCTGCCTTTTTGGCTTTTTTTTCCTAAAAGATGCAGCACAAATGTTGGCCCATAGTTGCAGCATTTTCCACCTTAATTCTAACGAAACTCAACTCATTTTTGCTTTAATAACTATGATAAAGACATGGAACTACTTCACTAAAGGATGTGCACGGCTGAAGGGAGGGCTGGAAAAACTGAAGTAATTGCAAAGAGCAGGCATTCTGTAAATGAAAGGAGAAAAACAAAAGCTGCAAGTCTAGAAAGGGATGTTCCTTCAGCAAGCCACGATATTTGTTATATTTTAGAAGAGAAAATATTTCATGTTAAGAACTTAGGTGCCTAAAAATTTGTTCGTAAATCCAGAAATCCCTCTTTTAGGACTTTCCCCCCTTATATATGATGCCTACTGTGGATAAATAGTTGCTTAAAAATAACTGAGGGCAAATATGCAGGTGAAAAATTGGGGAGAAGAGCTGGAGAGTGCTCCCAGCCTTTGGTTGAAAGCGCAGTGGGCGCCAGCGTTCCTTTTGGAGCCTGGGGGTGGTGCCTGGGACAGAGCTGGACGAGATGAGGAGAGTCCCGGGCGGCGCTGGCCCCGGGGGAGCCTCAGCGCCGCTGTTTTGTGTCCCCAAAGATAGGCAACGAGGAGCAGCAGGAGAAGCTGCTGCGGGAGTGGCTGGAGTGCTGCGTGACGGAGGGCGGCGTGCTGGTGGCCATGCAGAAGAGCTCCCGGCGGCGCAACCACCCGCTGGTGACGCAGATGGTGGAGAAGTGGCTCGACCGCTACCGGCAGATCCGGCCCTGCACGTCCCTGTCGGACGGCGAGGAGGACGAGGATGACGACGATGAGTGAGGGGGAATAAAGGGCGAATGAGCGGCGCAGAGCGCGAGCCCGAGGGAGCGTTGTGCTGTAGGGTTGGGTGTGGAGCGAGCCGGCTCTGGGGGATACACGCTGGGAAGGATTCTCCGACAGCACGGGGAGAGGATGGACGCTCATCCTGCTGCCTGGAGAGAGCCGAGTGGGCTGGACTACAGTTTGTATAAAAAAACACGAAAAAGAAACAAAAAACAGCTAATTTTATTATCAAGATGGAAAAAAAAAAAAACCAACAAAACCAACCAACCCAACAAACCAAACCAACCCCATTTTTCTTTCTGACTGTAAATCTGTCTATAAATGTACCGCATGTGGTTGTGTAAGAGGTTGTGTAATAGGAAACGTATACCAGCATCTTAATTATTGCAGAGAAAATTTTCAACTAAGGGCACTTCTGAAAGCACATGTGAGCTGGATGGATATCTCCTCCCTCTGAGATTCTTTTACAGTAGAACCTGGTCTTCTCCATCACCTTTTAGATACTCTGACACGTCTCCCTGAAAGGCCCTTTCCTGTGAAATCTCACCTAGCGCCCAGGTCAGATTGTGAGAGGTTTTTTTTGTTTGCACAGATATCCACAGCAAGTCATAAGCAAAAATACATTCATTATTTTACTAATATTTTAGTTATTGCTGTGCCCACATAATAAAGCCTAAACTCACGAACAAACTGGAAGAGAAGCTAAATTTTCATTGAGTGAAATGATTTGTTTCCTGAAAAAGCTTTCTGGGTTTTTTTTTTTGCCTTTTTTTTTTTTTTCTTCTAATAGTTAATAGATTCCTTTTAGTATACATAAGGATATTTATTCAGAGAAGTGACCTAAAAGATAGGGATTTTGTCCCTATGAGCATACACTAAACAAAATTGTGTGAAATCTGAGAACTTGAACACAATTGAGAATTTAATCTTGTCAAAACTCTGTCTTGCTGTGTTACAAATTATATCATTTTATCATTTATTCTTTGATCACTCAAACTTTGCTGCAAATGAAAAAAACCCCACCTTTTTAAAGGTTACTCCTCGGTCACTAAATCTACTGAGAATCCACTTGGCAGTTCTAATTAAAAAGAAGAATCTATGCTCAAGTTGTTTAAAAGCACTGTTATATATTTCTCAGTATGTAAACCTGGGAATTTCTTGCATGTTGATTGATGTGGCCATACTTAAACTTATGTAAGTTCCTAAGACTGTAAGTTCAGAGTATATTCTCCAGTAGAAATTTTATTATATTTGATAACTTTAGCCATGTAACCTGTAATGGATAAAGTTTATCTAAAAATCTCACTGAAACACTAAAGGTTAATGCCAGTTTTTACATATACAGTGCAATTCAGGTTGTCTTGAAAAGCACTTTTGATGGTGTGGTGATTGAATAAGAAATTTTGCAGTAGATGAAATTGTTTTAATTAGAATTTGGAAAGAAGCCCCATAGCACCTATTTTTATGTAGTTCAGAGCTATGGAAACCCTGAGGAACTTGCTGCTTTTTCTTCCAAATGCTGCTTAGATGGTGTTGAAACGTGCACAACTCCTACAGAAACTTGGTGACGACACCAAAAGTAAAGAAATAATGAAGTACTGTATTAATTTTGCAATTTTCCCGTCCTAGATTCCACTGAGGTTCATTATGTCTCCACCTTTTTTGGCCATTAGATTTCCTCTGCTTGATGCATGCCCATATTTCCAGGTGAAGGATGAGTGCTGCTCTGCCATGTGTGGGTGACCCAAATTCACCACCCAACCCCAGATACCACAGGGCTTCTTCATGAGTGCACGGTCCTGCTTCACGTTCCCTTTCTAAACTGGGATTTTTTTTTTTTTTTTTTGTCCTTACCTTGCAGTGAAATCCTTTTCTACCTTGTCTAGCTGAGGATGTAAAGCTTTTCTGCAGGGGAGCAGAATGCAGGCTAAGCTGGGATGAGGATTCCCGTGCCCTGAGCCGGCCTGCACGGTGTGCTGGAGTGGTTTGTGTCGTGCTGTGGCCACGGGGGTCCTAACTCAGCCAGCCTGAGGAGCTCTGTCCGTGGCCAGACCTGAGCTTCAGACCCCAGCCTGCCCCTGAGCAGCTGCCCTGTGGACACAAGGAAAAGCCCCCGACTCCTTGGGCTGCTCCAAGGATGCTGAGGAGTTTTCACCTCCCACCCGTTCTTTTGGCAGTGCTCTTCCGTTCAGGGAAGCGAAGCTTCCTCGTGCCAAGGGGAGAATCACCAATGTGAAAATCTGCCCTGAGCCAGGCTGGCCCAGCTCTGCTGCTGCCCATGGGCAGCCTGCATTGTGCCCCTGTCCCCCAGCCCTCCCCAGAGCAGTGCAGTCCCCGTGGTCAGTTCAGCCCTTCTCAGACGCATGCACCCGTCAGTTTCTCCTCCTGCTCCGACAGGACAGTCCTGGTACTTTGGATCACTTGGCTTCCTTGATCATTATTGTTCTGTTCTGGTGTGCTGTACAAGGGTCTGTTCAGGTTCACGTGCTTCACAGGCCCTTTGGGAGCTGCTGAAGTGTCTTTTCCAGAATCAGAGTAATCCAAACCTCCTGTACCTGTAGATTAAAGAGCTGCAACCCCCGGCTTCGTGCTCGCACCGCGGTCAGTGTATGTCAGTGGCTCCTCAGTCACACACCTGAAAATTTACAGACACCGAGATTAATCTGCACACACTCCCCTGCAGCTTGTCAGCAAGTTCTGCACTTTCACCCATGAAAATACATATTAAAAACTGGGTTTCTCAGTGTTGTTTTCCTCATATATTGCTTGCAGCAGCACACGCTTTCCTAGCACAGAACTTGGCTTTTCATTGCTACCTCCTTTACAGCTGGTCAGGGTTTTTTTCTGGTTTTATTTATGATTTCCTCAGTGAAAAATCCCTGTATTTCTTTTGTTTTTAATATATTAAAATTTAGTAATTCTGGATTCTTCCCAAGTTCTGCTGCATGGCTCATGGCAAATACCCCTGAATTGCATTTCCTCCATTATCCAGGTTGGTTTGTGTGTTTGGAGACCTTGTTTAATTGCTGCTTTTGCCTTCCCCCCTTTTATTCAGTAACTTCCCCTAATACCCATTTTAAAAAGTTTTATTTAGTGTTTGTCACCTTGAAGCTGCTTGTTTTAAGCTACTCTGCCCTCTCTGGAGTTCTCCCTGGAGAAAGAGATGATTATCCCAGGAGAGCCTTCCTGCCTGCCTTCCCTGAGCGGGACAACAGCAGCATGGCTCTGTCAGCCACCAACCTTCAGCAGCAAGTGTTCATCTCCCGTTTCTCTGCCCAGTAATTTTCCATTTGAGAGCTGCAGCTCCTGGTGCTTCAGCATCTCCCAGCTGTGATGATTTTCTTCCCTTTCCACCTCAGTGGCTCCAGTCTTTGCATGTTCTGCTGGTGTTCTCCCTGCAGGCACTTGTACCCCTTGGGATGGCTTAACCTCTGCTCCTGTTGAGCTCGTGGCTCTTCTGTCCTCGGTTCTGGCTGAGGGGAAGTTGGGTGTTGGGTGAAAGCTCCAGCATTTTCTGAGCTCAGTCACTGTTGGCACGTGGATCCTGTGGCGCAGGGAGGTACTGGACTATTGAGAAACAAAGTACCAGGGCTCGTTTATTTTTAAAACAACCCTAAACTTTAACATCAATTAAATGTTTTCCTCTTGGTTTTGATGGTCATTTCAGTGTCTCCCAAACACCTCCCCTGTATCTGACCTGTTTTATCCCAGTTTCTCTCAGAGGTCATGGATAATTCACTGCTGGGCTGTGCTGAGCACTGACAAGGAGCAATCATTCTGTAACAGGTGACCTCTTTTTGGATGTTTGAAGCTGGTAACCAAGTTTTCAGTTTAATTTAAAGCAAACAAAATACAGAGTTTTGTAACTTGGACACTTTGGTTTCAGCTTTTTTTAGTCCCCATCTAACTCCATGTGTGTGGCACTTGAACAGTGTGAAAGAAGGGTGGAAACAAGAACAGGCCTTTTGCCTAGTGAGGCTCAGAGCCACCAGCACCACTTGAGCACTTTTTTGGCTTTATTTTTCAATGGTTTGATAATGCTTCAGCTCTTGAGAATGTACAGACAATGTTGTTTGAGTGTAGCTGCCTTTGTAGCTTAGTGGAAACCCACAGTGATCTCTTCATCACAGAATGGTCTGAGTTGGAAGGGGCCTTCCCCTCCCACTGGACTGTAAATATTCACCAAGTGTGACCAGAATTATGTTTCTGTACCTCATGGTTACCTCTCAGTGTCTCCAAGCCCCAGATTGCAGCGAGAGCTCTTGCCTTTCAGAAATTATAGAAATTTTATCACTTTTTATTGAAAACTGCACTGAACGCTAAATGTCCACCTTTACAATAAACAAATACAGTAACGGTAACACACTAAAACAAAACATACTGATAGCCATTGGTTTCTTTTTTTGTCTGTTTGGGACAGCTCAAGATTTTTTTTTTTTTTTTTTTGTCACAGAAACAGGAATGTACCCATACAAAGGCTCAAAACAGGCCATCTTTAAAAACAAAAAGGCGATGATTCACAAAAGACTATGAATATAACATGTAACTAGTTGATACAAATCTAATAGGATTTGTTAAAATCAGTCACATCTAATAACACATCTTGAAGTGTTCTTGTATAAAATATCACGTGAAGAAAAGAAGACTTTTATCAATGTCTAAAAAAGTGGATTTTGTTCATAGACAGTCTGACAAGTTACCATAAAAAGTGTTTCCTGAGACATAAGGAAATGCAACATTATTCTTGAACCCTTTCCAGCTCAAGACTTTTTCCACTTGATAAAATAGCTGCAGATTTAAAACTGAGAAAATATATTTGAGTACAAATAGTGTGTGAAACTTAATACTTTCTTCTTTTTTTTTCTTTTTTTTTTTCTTTTTTTTCTTTAATTTTTTTTTCTTGCATCATTGCAGGGCGTAGGTGGATGCACAGCTACTTTATTCAGTGTATTGGGCAGAGAAGAGACTGGCAGTTTGGTTTTCCTTAGCCTGGGAGGGCAGTGCTCAGTGCCAGGAGCCCTTTCTGCCCTCCCCATCCCACAGATCCCGGCTGGAATGGCTGGAACTCAGACCTGGCAGGAGAACTTCTGTTACAGGGCACTGGCCCTGTGAGACTGCAAGGAGGAGGAGGAGGATTTTCTTTTTTTTTTTTCTTCCACTTCTAAGCCAGGACTGCTGCCCCCTGTTAGGAGAGGTCACCAGATGCAAGAGAAAGGAAAGGGCTGAAGCCACACAATGGTTTCTTGTTAACTCTGTAAAGATGGCTTAATTCAGTGGCCTGGACACAGTGCAGGAGCCCTGTCCTTCCCAAGGAATTGAGGGGGGGAAAGAAATTCATTTTTATTCATGTGATTGATGCACAGATGAAGGAAACTCAACACACAACAACAGAAGTTGCTCATTAACGTATCACATCCTAGTTTTCAGCACTGCAGGGAGCAGGTGACTTCTCCAGGGCTTCTCCCCAGTCTTGGCTGCTGTCGCTTTGTCGGGAACACTGGAACACCAATGATGCTTCTGTCCAAAATCAACATTACAAATTTCGTATCAAATTCTTCTCTTTTAGTTCATGTATAACTTCTTTTCCAACGTCTCTTGGTCCTAAGTTTATTGAACGGGTTTTAAATTATCTGCTATTGCTCGTTGGGATGTTCCCTGTTGTCCCCGTGTTTTGTGGGCTGGTTGGGCGATGGAGCTTGGGAAGGATGTGCCACTGTGGGAAGGTTGTGAGTGACAGGGATGCCTCCAGGAATGATGCCCTCCATGGCTGCTGGGATTCCTCCCGGTGCCACACTGACCATCCCAGGGGGATACCTGGCAGAGGGGACACAGAGAGGCAGCTTTGGCACAGCAGAGCTCGTCACACGCCCGTCACCCCACCACCGCTGCGGAGAAAGCGCCGCCAGGAGATCCCAGGGCCCTCCTGGAGCCAGGTTTGGTTCTCCTGAGCTACAAGGGGGAGCTCAGGGTTAAACATCGACTGCTGTGCCTCGGGTGAGTGTCCTCTGCTACATCACCAGGACTGCAGCTTGTTCTGTGCCTTCTCACAGCATTCTGATCTATGGGGAAGCCCTTCTCCTTTGGAAATTTGGGTAAGGAACCATCTGGAATGCTCTCTGAAACCCCCAACGCTGGTGTGCTGACCTCATCATCCCTGTGTGTGAACACCTTGAACACCTGTGCCTGGTTTGTAAATTTTCCCTGTGTGGAAGGTGAGCTGCATCTTCCTCATGGAACAGCACAGCTCAGAGATGGGATGGGATGAGATCTAATCTAGTTTTTCCAAGAGCAGGAGGAATTAAACCCATCCCAAGAAGCAACAGTGAGTTTGAGAAAGGAGAATAAGAATTTCTTCAGCTGTGATGTGGGGGCAACGAGGACAAAACCATGGGGAGCTCTGTGGCCATGAGAGGCCTGGGGGCTCCCACTTCCCTGCACCTCCCCTGCCTTGAGGCAAGGTGGATTGGAAGGCTGGGAGGGAAATTTTACCTAGAGGGGCTCCAGGGCTGCAGCTCCGGGGAGCCCAGCCAGGTGAAGCTCCCTGCAGGGACAGCTTAAGCTGGGAAGCCAAGGCTGGCACTGCCCACGTGTTTGGGAGCAAGAGTGGGAACAGGGAGGCTTTTCCCAGGTTTGGACGTTCTGCTGCTCAGAGGGAGCCTTCACTGCCTGGGGCCTTGGGGCTCTGCTGCTGGGTAACTCTGGCCTGGCCCTGCCTGACATGACCTGATGTGCCCTGCAGGGTATTTTGTAGCTCAGAGTATTTTTGGCAGTGTGATACCCTGAATGAGCCTATCCAGCTCCTTGAGCCTGATGTCTCCTACCAGCACACTTGGAGCCATCTAACCAGAGCAGTAAATAACCCCTAATCTGGGATTTAGGAGGAAACTGGGTCACCTGACTACAGCCCTGTACTTGGAGCTCCCCAGGCTTGTTGAGCTGTGAGTGGGCCTGAGGTTGGTCATGGGCAGCAGCACGGGGTCGCTGCTGCAGTTCAGATGCTGCAGTTCAGATCTCACCTGCAGCTGGTGCAGGGCTCTGGAGGGGCCCTGGTGCTTCCAGAGCCCTGCCCAGGCCCTCCCGGCCCCAGGGATGCAGGCTCGGGGAAGGGAGGCGTTCCCCAGCCGGGGCCGCCTCCGACAGCATCAGAACCCCCGTGCCGGGAGTGCGGGTCCCCGGGGAGGGGCTGAGGGCAGCCGCGGTCCCCGGGGAGGGGCTGAGGGCAGCCGCGGTCCCCGGGGAGGGGCTGAGGGCAGCCGCGGTCCCCGGTGCCTCCCGGGCTGGCCCAGCCCTGCCGCGCCCGCGCTCCCGGTGCCGCGCTGTCCCCGTTCCCCCGCTCACCTGTACGTGGCACCATTGAGCTCGGGATGAATCGCCTGCTGGTCTATTACTGACCACGGGGCCGTCGTGACAAAGAACTCCTTATTCACACAGTTCCTTAGGCTTTCTGGGATGCGCCCTGGAGGGGGCGAGAAAGGTGAGCCTGTGTCAGGGGGGCCCAGCTTTATCCCCCTCTAGTGCGCTGCAATGCCTGGAATTTCACTGTGTCTGTCAGTGAGAAGGATGGGAGGAAAAAAACCCCCACATTCCTTGTTTCAGGAGGATGTTCTGGCTCTCCTGAGGTGCAGGTTGGAGCCCAGTTTCCCACCCTCACTCCCAACACCTGGCTTTCAGAGGAGCTGTTCCCTTGAGGGTGACTTTTAGGACAAGAGAATCTTCTGGAGTACTGAATATCCCAGCACCTTGGGATTTGGTTTTGGAACGCAGTGGCTGTGTGTGCACCACAGTGTGGGTTAGCAGCAGTAACAGGGGCAGCAATTGCTGCTTCCCTGTCCTGTTCTTCCCAGTCACAGACACCAGGATTTGCCCATTCATTAAAAATTAAAACCAACACAAACCCCATCACCCAGTCACGACAAAACAGGAACTATGGATCCTCAGCTCTTTCACTGGGAAGCAAACTGGGGTTAGACCCCTTTCCCAGTGTCCTGCTGGGCCATGGGCAGGGTCAGTCCCTGTCTCTGCTGCTCCTGGCTGCTGTTGAGGCACCCGGGGAGCCAAGCCCAGCGCCCCAGGGGCTGGGTACCTGTGATCGCACGGCGGATTTCGGTGGCAGCAGCTTCTCTCATCTCTAGGGATGCCTGCTCGCTGTACCAGGCTGTGTGTGGGGTGCAGATCAGGTTGGGAGCATCTTTCAATGGGCCTTGAGCAAAACTGGGAGCAGGGGGAAACAAACAAAGAGGTAAATCAATGTTTAATTGAAGAATAACAGATGAACAGCAAAAGGCTTGTGGCCTGCCCTCTGCATCTGCAACACTCCTTCCAAGGCCAGGTTGGATGGGCTTGGATCAACCTGCACTAGTGGAAAGTGTCCCTGCCCATGACAAAGAACTGGAAATAAATGACCTTTAGGGTGCCTTCCAGCCCAAATCATTCCATGATTCCCTGGCCCGATGGTCCTGCCAGCCCAAAATGGCCACAGAAGTGCTGGGGAGGAAGCACAGCTTCTGTGCAGGGCTCAGAAAATGCAGGCTTCTGAAAATGAACCAAAAAAGAGCTGAAACACCAACCCATGGGGTGGTTGGGCTTAATGCTCCCATGGGAATAATGTTTGGGGGTGTCTGCAGCATTGTGGGGATAAAGGGACAGGCTGTGGGTCATCCCAGGATGGGAGGGGTGGACGCTGGGGCTCCCCTTGTGAAGGAACTTTTTGTTCTTTAAATAATTCTGTGGTGAGAGAAGCTGCACTCCCAGTTACAACCCAGCCCTTCCCAGGCTGCAGGCAAGAATGCCCAGCACTGAGAGCAGTGAATTTCTGCTCAGGGCCTAGTGAATGTTCTGGGTTTTTTCCTAAACACAGGCTGGGTTCTGGTTCTAAGCTCCCAGTGTCCCTCCCTCCGAGCACACACAACCCCAGTGCTGCTCTGCATCCGATGGCTGCTGCAAGGCGACGGCAGCAGGACCGTCCCCAGTGCTGGGCTGTGTGACAAGGGGCAGTGCCACCCTCTGGGGGCTGGGAACCCCGGGCTGGGCCAGGACAGAGGCCGCAGCGAGGCAGCGTTACCTGAACGGCTCCGACTCGTGCACGTCGAGCGCGGCCCCTCGTATCCGCCCCTCCTTCAGCGCTTGGGTTAAGGCCTTCTCGTCCACCAGCCCCCCGCGGGCCGTGTTCACCAGGAACGCCCCCTGCCTCATCTGCCGCAGCACAGACAGGGATGAGGGGCATCAGCTGGGCCACTGACCCCATCCCACCTCACCCCCACCCTGGGACAGCGTCCTGCTGTCTGCTCCAGCCCCAGAGCAGCCCCCATCCCGCTGCACGTGCGTTTTCCATGGGATCTCCGCCTCTGGCTGGTGTTGGCAAACAAAACCCACTGTTGCCATCGCTGCTGCACCACAGGGATGGGGATCATGTACCTGGCAGGACACTGCTCCCCTAAACGCTGTGGGGAGACACTCCTGGGTGCAACCAGCTGTTCTGGAGCTGCTGGCTCACTGGGGAAGCTGAGGGCTCTGTGGCCAGCTCCCGCCCTCAGGACACTGCTCCCCTAAACGCTGTGGGGAGACACTCCTGGGTGCAACCAGCTGTTCTGGAGCTGCTGGCTCACTGGGGAAGCTGAGGGCTCTGTGGCCAGCTCCTTCCCCAAAGCTCTCCTCGGCCGTGCACGTGAGGTGAATTAATTACCTGCTTAATCGTGAAGTCGTTGATGAGGTGGTGGTTGTGTTCGTTCAGGTTGCAGTGCAGGGAGACGCAGTCGCTCTGGTAGAGCAGGTCCTGCAGGGTGTAGACCCGCTGGACGCCCAGGGAGCGCTCGATGCCGTCCTGCAGGTACGGGTCATAGAAGATCACGTTGAAGCCAAAGGCCTTGGCTCGGACCGCGACCGCCTGCGCAGTGCGACCTGTGCCGAAGGGAAGGGACAGGCCGAGTTAACCGAGCCCAGCTTCCCTGTGCCCGCGAGGCTGAGCTCCCAGCAGGCCCTCAGCGCTCTCCCCTGCGGCCTGCTGGGCTTCCCAGACGTTCCCATGCCTTGCCTCAGTTTCCCCGTTTAAAGGTGCTGGTAGGAGATTTTGCCATTCATTAGCTGATCCCACCTCTAGCGCTGAAATTCTACAGCTGTGGTTGTAGAGTAATGCTCTGTTTTAGGCAGCCCTGCCACAGTGCAGGCCAGAGTGGCTCAGGATGGGCTGGGTTGGTGTAGCTGTGGCTCAGGGATGGGGTTTTTTTGGGAGAGGACAGCAGGACCATACCTCTAGAGGTGTGGTCCCTCTAAAACACCCTTGTGTTTCACCAGTGCTCCTCCAAGGACTCAACCACAGCTCAAAACCAGCTCCTTCCCCAAAACCCCACGTGAGATGTTCTCCCTTTTCCCCCCGACCCGCTGTGGTGGTTCTGGTTTTGGGAACGCTCATTTTGGGTCCCTCCCAGGGCAGGCAGGAGGCGCCGAGCCCCCGCAGGAGCCGCCCGCCCCGGAGGCACGCACCGAAGCCGATGAGGCCGAGCGTCTCCCCGCGGATGCGCGCGGCTCCCGAGGCCACCTCCCGGATCTGCTCCACGCTCTGCACCCGCGTGCCCTCGCGCAGCGCCTGGTACAGCCACGTGTTCCGCCGGTACAGGTTCAGCACGTGGCACACGGTGGAGTCGGCCGTCTCCTCCACGGCGGCCGAGGGGATGTTGCAGACGGCGATCCCTGCGGAGGCACACGCGGATCACGGCCCCGGCCAGCCCTGCCCGCTCCTGTCCCCTGCCTCAGGGACCCAGGCAGGGATGGGGGATCCCAGCTGCCCTTCCCACAGGCTCCTTACACGGGTATTCGCTCTGTGCCCCGGAACACCCACGGGTGACGGTTCAACCCCATCAGCCCCTTCTGGGGGGGCCTTTTAGTGGCTCAGACTGGTGCCCAGCCCAGCCCAGGCAGTGGGTGGCCCTGGCACCGTTGGTTAGGCGCCGGTCATTGACTGACTGCACGGTTAAAAACCCACCTCATGGAAAGCAATACCAATTAAACTTTACGCTACATTTGTGGGGAGTCATTACATTTTCTACTCGAAACCACATCATTTGGCCACCCAATTTGCCAAGTAAAAAAAGAAGGATTATGCTGCAATATCCCATTACTTTATTCGTTATATCTTTTCTTTCCTGATGTTCAAAGCCTCAGAACATTGTTATAATGGATAATAACAATAAGAGTTAAAAACATGAAGAAACCATTACACTGAGGAGACACTGTTCTCCTCTTGAAAAAAGAAAACAATTCACTATATTGAGAATTGCTTTTTTTAGGAATGTCTATTTGAGACTCTCTTATCGCAATTATCTCTGTAAAATGGCTCAGGTGGAATGGCTGTTACTCTTCACTTCCCCAGAGATAACCTTTAATACAACATATCCCAAACACTACTGCAGAGCTGCTCCACAGACTGAATCTTGGGATCAGATGAGTAAAGCCTGTTGTAACTCAGCTGCTAAAACCAGATACAATTAAGCTCTTGCAGCTGGGGATGTGCAGCCAAAAGTCTGTGACCACCCAAACCAGTTTGGAAATTGGGTGGCCCCAGCATGTCTGACAACATGACTCTCCCTGTTTTTGACAATCCACACTAAAAGCCTTTTCCAGGTTCCTGAGGCACCTTTGATGATAGCAGAGGAGGTGGCAACAACCCAACACACAATTCCTGCTCCACCATCCAACACAGCGCCTTCCCAGAGGAGCGGGCATGACTCAGAGAACAGCTCAGATCAAGAGACTGATCTTGCTTAACAAAATATAATAAAACACCCTTCCTCCAATTTTTCTGAAGCTGTATCAACTCTCCTGTGCCAGAAATAGAACAGCCATACAAATATCCAGCGGTATGAGGGGGCACCTGGAGCTCAGAACAGCATAGGAACGAGGCATTCACACTGGACAGTTTGAACACAATATGAGCCCAAAAGCTGCTTTCCAAAACTGCACAGCTTCCTTCACTTCGTGGTCAAGTTTTCTTGGCATAATATTCTCTCTGAGCAAAAAATGTAAACTGCACCAGTAATTTTAGGGGCTGAATGGAGGTCCTGCCCAGACTCTGCTGTGCCAGCATGGTCCTGTGGAAGCAGCAGCTCCTTGTGCTGACTTTCAAGGGTTGGAAGGGGAAGGAGTGAGGGTGCAGAGCTGGGCCCTACCGAGCTCCCCGGCAGCTTTGATGTCGATGTTGTCGTAGCCGCTGCCTATTCGGACGATGACCCGCAGGGCCTTGAACTTCTCCAGGTCCTCCCGGGTCAGGGTGATGGTGTGGTACATCATGGCCCCCACAGCCTCATTCAACACCTGCAACACACACAGGAGTCAGGTCAGGGTGATGGAGGGGACATCATGGCCCCCACAGCCTCATTCAACACCTGCAACACAACACAGGAGTCAGAAGCCACCTGCACACCTGGGGGACACTTGCAGCTCAGGAATCAAGAATGTGACACAGTGAGTTGGACATTTTCAGTGCTGCCCTGCTGTCTGAGCCAGCTGTCACCAAACCCTGCAGGGGTGTGACCCACCAACACTTCTGGGAATGGATTTGGTGAATATCTGAAAATTATGATGCTACATTGGAGCAGACCAGGCAGATGAAAACCACGTTTGTCTCTCACCTGGACCCTTTTCCAGGTGGTTATCTGCAAACCCCTCTGCTTCCAAGCAGCAGAAATTCTGCTTTCAGAAAGGAATTGGGTGTTGCAGCAGCGTCTGCTGGCTTTGAACAGGACTGTGTGACACTCCAACGCCTCGAGCTCCCTGTGCATGTCCAAACCCCGGCCACACCAGTCACATCTGCCTCTCCTGGCTCTTCTCAAGGGGACCTGAGCAGCTCTGCAGAGGCTGCACAGTCACACAGGGCTGGGCTTTGTCCCCTTCAGTGAAGATCCAGACCTTCACTGGTGCTCATCACACGCTACCTCAGTGCTCTGAAAACCCAAGACCCATCCAAACCCCCCAATCCTGGCTCATCTATCAGTGTCTCACAAAAAACTCCCATTCTCCTTCTCCCAAATTCAGTATCTGCAAAGACCAGCACTGACACTATTTGTATTTCTCTTTCCCAGATCTTGGAAGTGATTTCTGATCACTTCAAACCCCATTTGAGGTATCTAAAATAATACTTTTAAGAGAATTATTTACATGTAGTTGAGCTTCCAAGTAGAAACACCCATCCACACTGCATGGATCTGCCTGAATGATTCCCAAACCTCCTCCACCCCCCCTGCAGAGGGAGGAGCTGCTGGAGGTGCACCAAGCACCTATGAAGACCCATCAGCTGCAGCTGGGATGGTGTCAGCAAAGCCACAGCAAGAGCACCACAGACTTCAAAAAACATGAGAAACGTTAATAACATTGATGTGAAAAACCTGATGCAAAGAGATAAAGTGTCTTTTTTTTTTTTTCCAAAATAACATCTGGCTTCTAAAACAGCCTGAATGAATTTTAATCTGCAGTGGCTTCTGTTGATGTTATCTGCTGATTGACTCAAAGTGCAGCTTTGTACACTTTCTGCTCAAAAATCAAACAATCAGAGACTGGTTTGGGTTGGAAGGGAGCTCATTTCTCCAAATCCCTGCCATGGGCAGGGACACCTTCCACTATTCCAGGGTGCTCCACAGCCTTGGACACTTCCAGGGATTAGGGACAGCCACAGCTTCTTCAGGCACTCTGTGCCAGGGCCTCCCCACCCTCACAGGGAGGAATTTTTTCCCAATATCCCATCCAGAGTGGGAAGCCACTCCCTGTGTCCTGTCTCTCCACACTTTCTCCAAAGCCCCTCTCCAGCTCTCCTGGAGTCCTTCAGCCCCTGGAAGCTGCTTTAAAGACGTGGAAGAGCAAGGCCAGAGCCCCAGCCCCCAGCCCGCCCCAGCTCTCCCGGTACCTTCTCGTGAATCTCCTGAGTTGATTGTGCGTCACAGAAGGCCACCGTGGCCAGGTCCTTCAGGATGGGCATCTCCACGGTGCAGTCCCTGCCGTCCAGCAGTGCCACCAGGGGCCGCGGGTGCATGGGGCCGTTCATGATCTGCGGGCGGATACCTGCGGGCACAGCGAGCACGGCGCCTGTGACATGGTGCCTGTGACACGGCGCCTGTGACACGGCGCCTGTGACACGGCGCCTGTGACACGGCGATTGTGACATGGCAATTGTGACACGGTGCCTGTGACACGGCAATTGTGACATGGCAATTGTGACCCCGTGCCTGTGACACGGTGCCTGTGACACGGCGCCTGTGACATGGCAATTGTGACATGGCAATTGTGACACGGTGCCTGTGACACGGTGCCTGTGACACGGTGCCTGTGACACGGCGGCTGTGACACGGCGATTGTGACACTGGGCCTGTGACACGGTGCCTGTGACACGGCGCCTGTGACACGGTGCCTGTGACACGGCGGCTGTGACACGGCGATTGTGACACGGCAATTGTGACACGGCGGCTGTGACACGGCAATTGTGACACGGCGGCTGTGACACGGTGCCTGTGACACGGTGCCTGTGACACGGTGGCTGTGACACGGCGATTGTGACACTGGGCCTGTGACATGGCAGCTGTGACACAGCGGCTGTGACATGGCGATTGTGACACAGGGGCTGTGACACGGTGATTCTAACATGGCGATTGTGACACGGTGATTGTGACATGCTGCCTGTGACACGGCTCCCTGCCCTGTGACACGGCTCCCTGCCCTGTGACACGGTGCCTGTGACACGGTGCCTGTGACACGGTGATTGTGACACAGCTCCCTGCCCTGTGACACGGCTCCCTGCCCTGTGACACGGTGCCTGTGACACGGTGCCTGTGACACGGTGCCTGTGACACAGCTCCCTGCCCTGTGACACGGCTCCCTGCCCAGCGAGGGGCAGCAGCAGCAGGCGGTGACATCCTGCACTGCAGGGCCAGGGCTGACAGCATCGCGGGCTGGATCCGGCAGAGGGGCTGGAAGCTCTCTGGGAACACAGCTGCCCTTTTGCCCCTGTTTTTTTAGGGAATGGCTTTACCATTCTGACCACCTCAGAAAAGCAAGTTCAAACAGAGAATCACTGAAAAAACAGGATTACAGGAAAATCACGGGAAGAGCAGGACACTGAAGACCTCTTTAGCACAGAAGGTGATGTATTAACAGCTACCAAAGGTGTCATGGGAACAGCAAAGCTCATCTTTGTAAACCTAGCATTCTCCTCTGAGATGAGGAAGGAATTGATCACCAAGGGCCACAGAAGGCTCAATTTTATGTCCTATTTATTGCTCTGTTGGGGATTAACTGGTTCGTTTTGGGACAAGTCACTTAGACATTCCTACACCTTCCTTTCAGGAAAGGTGTTTATTACATTAGGACCCTACAAAATATCTCAGGTATCTTTCTCAGCTGCCCAGGCAGTTTCTGTGCACGGCACAGTGAGGGGACCACGTGCTCTGGGTATAATGTGGTGCTTTATTTCTGCAGCTGCACCATGAGGTGGCTGGAGCAGCAGAGTCTGGGTTTGAGTCTCCAAACCCTCACACAAGCAGCAGCCCCAGCAAAGCCTCTCCTTACCAAACCCCACTTCTGCACAGGAACCTGCCAGGGCTACCAGCCAGCATCTGTGGCCTTTAAATGCAGTGGTTGTGCTGGTTGGGGGGTCACGCCCAGGCTGGGGGAACTCCATGGGGCTGTTTTGGGGTATTTTGTGGGGGAATCTCCCCCAGCTGATGTGGGTGTTACAGACACGGGCACTGCTGGCCACAGCAATGAATCCCAGGCCACCAAGAGCAGAGTCCTGGGGAGGGACCCTGCACTGCTGCTACACTCACACAGCTACACTCATTTCACATGGGGAAAAAACCCTCCATGGAAACAGGCAGGTTTAATGGAGTGGGTTCAGTGGCTTTCCATTCCTTTCCTACTGAATCTGCTTAAAGAAATGAAGAACCAACCAAGCCAGCAGACCTGACTGAAGGTGCTCAGAATTACAGGTGGGTGCTTTTGGAACTGGTCCTTCCCTCCCCCTTCCCTACTGAGGTCTCCATTACTGGAAGTAATCCATTATGTTTGCATGCATTTCATCCAGATGGGAGTGCAAGTGTGTCAGTAGGCAGGGTAGAGTGCCGAGACGATCTGGATAAAGGAAAGAAGCTTGTGATAAGCAGATAAGCAAGAATAAAAACATGCCAAAATCTCTGAGTGCTTACACAATCCCTCTGGGCAGCACTGCACCCCAGCTAGATTATTTTCTCAGGTTAACAAGCAAGTGAATTATAACACTGACTTAAATGCTTACTAATGTGTATGATCTCCAAGGCTTAGAGCATCACCTGCCACTCTCACACCACAACTGCAAATAAAAAGGAATTGATGCAGGGCCAAGGTGGCCGTGGTGGTGCCAGTCTCGATGGCCACCATCCCTGTCCCCAAGCTTGGAGCCCAGTGCCCACCAGGGAGCAGGACCATCCTCAAGGCAGAGCAGTGGGCACACAGAGGCTGGAGTGGCTTCCTGTGAGCGTGGCAGGTGGAAGAGGAAACCACAGGTTATCTGAAACTTTGACATTTAATCCAAGCCCCAAAATAACGGGTTTATTATGCTGCCCTTACATAAGCTTCTTTGAAAGTCAAACGAAACACAGCTTTTTTTCCCCCTTTCTTTTTCCTTTTTCTTTTTTTTTTTTTTTTTTTTTTTTTGAAGCAGCATCTGTGTCTTTGCTTGGGATTAGGGATGTAATTGTGCAGGATGACACAGGCTGCTTAGGCACGTCACCCTTGCCCACACACTCAAGTGCAGTCACCGAGGATGAATGTGGCTGGAACCCATGAGGTACTGACAGGAACTGCTCTCGTTTCTCCTACTTCAAGGAGAGAATTTATTTCAGCTCGACAAGGAAAGTTCTGAAGCAAATCAATACAGGATGAAGTGCATAATGTATGGAAATTAGGTTTTAATAAAAACCATTGGCAGGTTTGCAGCTTAAACCGTGCTCTGTTTCCCTTGCCCGCCTCTCCCGTTGCCTTTTCCACCACGCTGCATCCATTCCTCACCGTCCTGCTCCCTACTCTGCACAAACACATCCAAACCAGCACATTTGGGCTGACAAAACCAAGCCACCCCGGCTCCTACAGCACGTTTGCTCTGCAGGCGACTGCTTCATTAACAACGAGGTATGCCACGGATCAGAAAGTAATTAAACAGCAGCCACTCCCCCCGAAATTGTGATAAAACATCGCAGCCATTTAACCCTTTCGCTGTGCCCAGCCGAGAGAACAGCG
Organism: Cettia cetti; assembly: GCA_013401135.1. NCBI lineage: Eukaryota > Metazoa > Chordata > Aves > Passeriformes > Sylviidae > Cettia > Cettia cetti. The sequence continues at coordinate 98,874 of VZUI01046542.1, forward strand.
CTGTGTAAACCACGAGCATCACCACCCCTGTGGAGATGGGCACCAGCTCTCCTCGGGGCCGGGGTGGGATCAGCTCTGCCCCCCCGCAGCCTCCCAAATTCGGTGACTCCCGCGCCATCTGAGGCTGATTTTTGCTGAGAACCCCCTCAGCTGTTCCTGCAAAGTTGGGGCAAGTATTGTTCAATACGTATTTGGGGTTTTTTAAGGCGTTCTCAGCCGCCTGCGGAGCCTGGCCAGCAGTGCGCTAAGGAAGAGGGAGAGAAGGAAGGGTTTACGGGGAAAAAGAAGAAGAAGAAAAAAGAAAAAATAAAAAAGAGGCAAAAAAGCGCAAGGTTTTGCAGGCACAGAGAACTCAAACTCCACCCCGGCTCGCAGGCAGCGCCGCTTGTTGCTCGCAGCCCCGCGTATAAAGTGCTTTTGTTTCATTTTTAATACACAAAGCCTGCTTGTCCTTTCCTGCCGCTCCTCCCCTTTGCCACCCACTTGTATCCGATCCCAATGGCACCCCTGCCAAGAGAATTAGGGAGTGCTCCCTGCTAAATGGCAGCCTTTGTGTGACCGCAAGACGGCTGGTACTATCTCACCGAAACAAAAGCAGAAGCCATTTGCCTAATTCTTATTAATCTCAGTTGCCTGCGCCACGCAGCATTAAAATAGAAAAAAAAAAAAAAAAAAAAGAAAAAAAGAAAAAAAAAGG
>VZUI01046543.1:0-26087 GCA_013401135.1 Cettia cetti
CCGCTCCCGGGGGTCGCTCCGGGGCTGGCACCGGGGCGGCCGCGGCTCCGCGCCGCTTCCTGCCGCCGCCCTTAAAGGTGCGGGGCGGCCCAGGGTGCGGGCTGGGCGTGACTTGACCCGCGGAGTCAGGTGAGTGCGGAGCTGTGCTGAGCGCCGTCGGGGCCGCGGCTCCTCGCCATCCCTTCTAAAGCCGCGGGCTGCCCCGCTGTGGCGGCACCATCCCCGGGCGGGCGTCCAGTCCCGGTCTGCTCTCGGTCTCCGCTCGGCAGCTGGCCGGGCACCGGCGGCGTCTCCCCCGGCCCGGGGTTGTGTGTCCCTTTGTCTCCTGGCGAGGGGAGCGGCCGCCTGTGCTCCCACCCGGAGTGCGGGGCCGTCCCCGTCGCGGGGCGGCCGCTCAGAGCCACCTCCGCCGCCCTCGGGAGAGGCGTGAGCAGCCGCGGGTGCCTGGGGCTGGGGGTGTCTGGCAGGAGCCGCCCGCACCCAAGCGCTCAGTGCCCCCGTCCGAGGGGCGGACGAAGCCGGGCTTGGCTGCAGCGCTTCGGCCTAGGTTAAGGTGGGTCTCAGGCTTTTCCCTCTCCGGTGAGCGACGCCCCGTTTGTGAGCTTCGGTGGACGTGTGTGTGTTGGTAGATGGAGCAGGCATCTTGCTGCCTTTGCTGCTCACCCCTGGAGCTCCTCCGGTGGTATTTCTAGCCTAGACAGTTCCTGGAGACTGCCTCCTGGAGACTACTACTTATGTGCTTCTGCTGTACGGTCCCGGCGGTTCAAATATCTTTCTCTCAAATGAGAGTCTTTACCACTGAGGTGGCCTGAGCCCACAGCTGGGGCTGGGAAGCGAGCCACTTAACCCGGATAGGCTGGGCTTCATGGACACCCCTGCTCCTGTGAGGTACCAGGGGTCCTGGGCAGTTGGGGCTGAAATCTCCTGGATTCCTGCTGGTGGGAGCATTTTTAGGACTGGCTGGGGGAACTTGCACTACTGGATGCCACCAGCCCATCAGTTTGGGTGAGGGAACGTGACCTGCAGCTGTTTCCTTATCTGTTACAATGCAAAAGTGGCTAGGTTAGGTAAAACCTTTATCAGCAGCTAAAAGCTCCCTTGGTTACTTCTTGGTGCTGAGGTGGTTTAGTGAACACTTGTCTGTCGTGTTCAGCATGCTTCCCTGGGGGTGTGTAGGGAGATGTTCCCTTTGCATCAGGTCCTCTCTGCTGAGAGCTGCTAGATTTGATCTGGCCATGAACCAAGCCCCCCAGCTTGTCTGACTTCTGCTTCTGATTTACCCAAGCCCCTCTCCACCTGCCCCAGGAGCTCCTTGCTGCTGATTCAGCTTTGGGTTTTGCCTTAGGATTGCTCTGGGCAGCAGGAGCTGACAGTGACGTTGAGGCTGTGGATTTACTGAAGGAAAGGATTAATGGCCATTAAGCTATACCTCCAGGTCTCCCTCTCTCTATCTCCCCCAGTCTATAAGGAGGTGGGAAATGCCCACTAGGACAGAAATACCAGGGTTGTTGCTGCTGCTGGCTCACTTATGTCAACTATGTCCTCACCCCCTCCAGGGAGAAAAAAGTGTCTCACCTTTCTTGGCTCTTCTGGTGGGACAGTGCTCAGCAGACTTTGGCTGCTGCAAGGGGAGGTGTGTGACCCCTAAAGCATTTGACAGACCACAGAGAGGGAGGACTTGGGCTCTGTCAGCCCTATAAGTTGTCCAGCGTTGTGCCTTTGTTTCAGCTCCTCAAGCACATGTCACTCAACATAGGCTTAGTCAAAATTTCTGTAACTACTGTAAATGTCTACAGACTTCCAGGAAAACAGCAATGCAGACCTGACCTGAAGTGACAATTCCATACCTTCTTAGACCAGGATTTTAGGAGGAGTTTATCTTCTCTGCTTCACAGCTGTGTGCATTCTGCTGTTTGTCTCTAGTAACTGATTTTCTACAACTGTGGGAGCAGCTATAAGAACATTCTGGCCTCTGACACGGAGGAGTTTGGAGCAGGGGAAGGGATGCACTTGGTGATTGCCTGTGATCTGATTAAAGGCAGGGGGCAGCAGTAGCATGGAGGCTCCTTGTGATGAGGGGCTTGTATGTATCTGTGTAATTCTGTGGCACCTCATGTGGTTTGGTCATGGCCAGAGGCCACAGATGTTACAGCACTAATAACCATATCTGCAGCTGGGCTGAAAATTGGGAGAATTCAGGCAGGACATCTGCTTTACTGTAGAGCACTACTTTTCCTGTCTCTGCTGTTCCTCATGTACCCACAGAGATGGGAGCATAGTGATACCTGTGAAGTGTTGAGAGAGGATAAGCTCTGGCTGGGCTGTGAACTGAGTAGGCTGCAAAGTGATGCCATGTGTATTAGGCATGATATGAGAATGAAGCTTAGGAGAAAATGGAGATTTGGCTTCTTGAGTGAGGTGTTGTGGTCCCTGGGAGAAAACTGGCCCAAGAGGGGGAGAGGCCTGAGCTGGCAGACAGTGAAAGGATGCTGAGAGGATACTGATGAAGCTGGAGCTGAGCCATGCAGCCATCATGAAAGCCCCTGGAGCGGTGGGGACCGAACCACATAGGAATCCAAAATCTGGACAAAGAGGGCAGTGCAGGTTTGATCCTTTGTATTTCATGAGTGGGAATTGGCATGCAGAGGGAGGCAGTACGGGACAGGAACCAACTCAGGCAGGGAGGAGCAGCCCATAAAGACTCTGAAATACCCACTCAGTGCTTGCATTCTGTCTGTACTTTTGGGTTGCCTCCTGCCTGGTAGCTCGTCTAGGAGAAGCTCTCCTTTTATGCCTTCTCCTTAGCTGGTGGTGTTTGTCAGCTGAGCAGCAAGTGACATCTAGTGTCGGCTCAGGCAGCAGTAGCTGTGGCTTGGTATGGCTTTATCACTTCCATCCCAGGTTCTGAGACAATTTTTGGTGCATGCAATGGGTGCAGCTACAGTGCCCTGCTCTGAGGGGAGAGGGCAAGCTCCTTGCCCCTTCTTCTGTTGACCGTGAGCAGCTTGAGCCATGTGTGTTCGTGGCCCCACCCAGGGTGGTTCTGTCACAGGTCGTTTCCTGCAGACACGACAAATGTTTTCCCTTTGAGGGAAACTCTTCTCTCTGGGTGCTGGTAGAGGAGTAGTAATATGGAAATGATGTAACTACTAGTGGGAGAGGTGGGTGTAGGGGTGATGCCAGGCCAAAGCCAGGTAAGCAGTGGTAGGAGGTGACTTGGCTTCCCACCCCATGTGTGCAGTCACTCCTTAGTTTCGCTTAGACAAGTGGAGGATGTGTGCCATATGTGCTGCCCACAGGAGGTCACTGGTGAGCAAGCTGAGCCCATGTCCTATTCCCAGGTCTGCCTGGTGAGGAGGGAGGCTTCTTCCTTTGTCCGTGGAATGTGCATGGTGGCCTTTCCACTGCCTTTTTCCCCCATCCTGTCCTTTGGGCAGGAGCTGGACCTGGAGGCCAGGCCACTGCCAGTCTGGAGTGTGCACTTCACCTCCAGTGACTTCTTTCTTTTTGCCATCCTTCAGGATGATCCAGAGGCACCAGCTGGTGCAGTCTGTGCTGCAGGAGCTACAGGAAGCCACCGAATGCTTTGGTCTGGAGGGCCTCACCAGTGCTGCGCTGGAGGCAGAGAGGACCTTGTCATCTTTTTCCCTACCTGGCTATTGTGGAAGTCAGTTCCAAGAGGAGCTGGAGGTTGACCGGGTAGCCAGGAGCCTCTATCCTGAGGATGCCCCAAGTAACATGCTGCCTCTTGTTTGCAAAGGTGAGGGAAACCGCCTCTTTGAGGCTGCCAGTGTGCTGCTCTGGGGCAACCCCAGCCTCAGCCTGGAGCTGCAGGTGCGTACTGTAGTGGAGATGCTGCTGCACAAACAATACTACTTGAATGGCATGATTGATTCCAAAGTGATGCTGCAGGCTGCCCGCTACTCCCTCTGCACTGAGGAGACCCCAGAGATGACCAGCCTCCCCATGGCTATCCTGGAGGCCATCTTTGATGCTGATATCAAAGCTACCTGTTTTCCTGGTACCTTTGCCAACATGTGGCACGTCTACGCTCTTGCCTCAGTACTGCAATGTAACATCTACTCCATCTATCCCATGAGGAACTTGAAGATCCGACCCTATTTTAACCGGCTCATCCGGCCCAGGAAGTGTGGCCCACGAACCTCCACGCTGCACATCATGTGGTCAGGGCAGCAGCTCTCCCAGCAGGTCTTCAAAGCGCAGTACTTCGTGGCCGTGGTTGGCCTGGAGGAGCTGGAACCCACAATACCTTCACCAGAGCCTCCTGTCCAGCCCATGAAGACCCTTGAGCTGCTGAACAGTGACCCCCAGCTGACCTACTCCAACCTGCGTGACCGCTACAGCATTACCAAGAGCACCTTCTACCGCTGGAAGCGCCAGTCTCGTGAACACCGGCAGAAGGCGGCTGCCAGGTTTGCAGCTAAACACTTCCTTCAGTCCTGCTTTCAGGAGGGCAATATAATCCCCCTCCAGCACTTTCGACAAATGTTTCCAGAAATCTCCCGATCCACATACTATGCTTGGAAGCATGAGATGCAGAGCTTGGTCAATGGTGATGCCTCTGCTCTGTCTGAGACGCACAGGTTGCAGGAACTTCACAGGGTTGTCCCAAAAAAGGCTGATGTGAATGAGCCAGCAAATCCACAGGGGAGCTTAAAATCCTCAAGTCCTTCCCTAGATCCCATACAAGCAGGAATCTTTATGCAAGGGGCTAAGTCCTACCTGGAGAAATGTATTTCCATGAACACTCTGGTGCCTTACAGATGCTTCAAACGCAGCTTCCCTGGCATCTCCAGGTCCACTTACTATAACTGGAGAAGAAAAGCAATCAAGGAGAACCCCAACTTCAAACACCCCCAGTCACCCTTGGATAACCAGAAAACTCTAGCTATAGGAAAGCCATTCCTGCAGTTGAAGCCAAGCAGCGTGCCTGTTAGGAAGAGACGGAATGGCGACCAGCCAGCATCCAGGAGTCTCCTCCAGCTCCAACCTTCTCTGTGCTGGAGAAAGCAGCTGCGAGATGTGGCCAGGAGGCAGGTCCAGCAATGGCAGCTGCCGTTCTGCAAGTATCGCCTGCGCTATCCATCTCTGTCTTCCTCAGCCTACTGGTTTTGGAAGGGCAGTGACCAAACCATTTGGCAGCATCGCCTGCCCTGGAGCAGCTCCAGCCTGCCGTTGAACCACGTGGCTTCCCTGGCACCTCCAAGAGCAGAGCCAGGCCTCAAACCGCAGTGCCATTTGGAGGTAGCCACCAAGCACATAGATAAGCCGGTGCCTTCCATGCCTTGCAGCACCACCATTTCGGGCTATGCGGTGTCGGAGAGAGCCAACAGCCGGATGTTCGTGATGGATGTGATCGCCACCGCCCAGTTCAAGGCACAGGCCAAGCTGTTCCTGCAGCAGCGCTTTGAGTCCAAGACCTTCCCAACCTACAAAGAGTTCAGTGCCCGCTTCCCACTCACGGCCCGTTCCACCTATTACATGTGGAAGCGTGCCCTGCACGATGGGCTGACACTGGTGGATGCCTGAGCGCCAGCTGCCTTGGCCAAAGCTCCTCTGCTGATGTGCCCTTTGGCTCTCTGGTGAGGTGCCTAGGTTGGGACCTCACTATTTTTTGTTCTGGTTTGGTTTTTTTTGTTCCTAGTCTCTGGCTTTCTTTTTTGTGTGGTTCAATCAGGTATGGAAGCATCCTCAGAGTGCCTATTCCCAGAGGTTGTAGGAGTGGAAGGAGAAGGCGTTAAGTATTCCAAGGGAGAGGGGCCAGGTAATTTTCCTCTCTTTGTGCTCAGAAGATGAGCAAGGGAGATAGTACTGTGCCAGTGTCATGGGGTGCTGCTGGGCCTTGTGAGATGGAGGGTGTGAAAGTCTCTCTGCCCTAGGCAGTTGCTTGAACAAGTAGTGTGGATGTGCAGGATGAGCATGGAGGTGCCTAGCATCTCATCAGAGAGCAGAGTAGTAGTAGCTCAGCTGGAAGAGGAGAGGTTTAGGGAGTGCTCAGCTTTATGCAAGAAGCATCTTTGGTCTGGGCTTTTTCCAGCTGAGAGTAAAAGCTTCACTTGGGGTGAGTGAATCTGGCTTTTAATACTTGCCTATGGCTGCCCTGATCTTTCCTAGATGGAGCAGAGACTGGTAGATGAGGGGACTTGTTTGTGTCCTCACTGTAATCCCTATGCTGGGAATGCCAAACTGGAAATGAGTGACTTTTGCAGGCTCTGGAGAAGCTCCCCCTGACCTTTCAGATCTTGTAGCAATAACCTTTCATACAAACCTTTCTTCTCTCAGCTGGCAGCTGCCTTACGTTTCTAGGGTCTCTCTTCCCTGATGTCTAGGAGGCTGCAGAGAGACTGCAACTTTTGTGCCCAGTGTCCTTGCATCCCCTGTGCTGTGCTGCAAGCAACATGGATGCCTATATATGTCACTTGTAAGAAACCAAAGCAATAAAGACTCTTCCACTCCTAGTCCTGTGTGGTTTCTCACTCTCACTGCATGATTTCTAGGCAAGGCTTTTCCCTCCCTCTCTGCTTTCTAAAACTGTCTAATGGGCAGGGGGAGCCTGTGCACACTTGAATCCCTGCTCCTGACAAGGTCTTCTTCTGCTTCTTGGTTCCTGGTGGGGAGTGTCTGCTGCTTGGTGTCTCCTCCCTGAAGGTCTGGCTGGAGCTGTGCTCTCCCTGGTAAGAGCCAAAGGCCTGCTTTCCAGAACAGATGCAAGGCTGGAGATAGCCTGTGTGACAGCAGGGATGCAGGGACAATGTCAGAGATGTTGGTGTCCCACCCTGAAGTGGTGGTGATGCACTGGGAGGCTGAAACCAGCTGTTTGCACCTTTGCTGTGTGAGCATCTTGAAGAGTGAGGCTGAGGAGGTCTCTGTCTGACTGCAGAAACCCTCATCCCCTTAGTGTGTGAGTTCTCCTGCAGGGTCTGTCAGCATGGCTGTGCAGGACTAAGTTGTAGGATGTCTAGGGCTGGCTGGTACCACCAAGTTGTGGTGACAACTGCAGTACCCGATCTTGTTTCCCAGGAAGCTGTCAGGAGTCAGAGGAACCTACAGATGTGGGGGGAGAGCTTCCCAGGCTCTGTGTTTACCAGGTCAGCTCATGAGGCTGGATCAGCAGGACTGACTCTTGTCTTGCTCTCAGGCCTTTGACAAGGCATTATGAGCTTTGGTGATCATGTTAAGAGAAGATGCCGTAACACATGTGGCGTGTCTGTCCCAAATCCATCCCCCTGTTCTCCCCACCCCCTCCTCCCAGATGTGTTCACAAATAATTTGTTTTTTCCTTAAGGTGTCTGGGACCTGTCACTGGCTGCTGCAGCCCAGTCCTGTTCCTGATGTAGTCTGGCTTCACTCCCAGTGAGCCTGCTAGGCAGAGGGGGGCCTGTGCTAGAAAGTTCTGCTGAGCTTTCTTCTGCAGCAGCCTGCAGGAGGAAGGGGTGCTCAGGGTTGTCCTGTGGTGGGGCAGTCATGTTGAACCAGCATCTGGAGCATGTCTTAAACCATTTAGCTCCTTGCCCTTGGTGATGGTGGGATCTCAGCGCCACCCATCCACTCCAGCATGTCCTCTGTGGTCCCAGAGGAGGGGTTCTGGGGCATTTGCTGCTTTGGGAAGGGAGGCACATAAGGAGCAGGGAGCTGCCAAGCAGTGCTGTGTGCTGCTGTGTGCTGCTGCAGAGAGCCCTGGGCTCTGTGTCAGGAAGTAATTGAAGTAATTAGCTTCCAGGGAGGACTCATCCATGAACTCCTCTAAGGGAGTGAGCTGGTAATTATTCCAGAAAGATTACCTATGTTTCCAGATTGCCGGAGGCTGGAGATAGCTGCTTTCAGCAGCAGTGGTGGTTGCAGCAGCAGCTGTGAAAATGGATGGAAGACCCCCAGAGTGCTTCCTGCCTTGCCTGAGCCAAGGGAAGCAGCAGAGAGGTTGGGTTTTCTGACAGTGGGTGCCAGCATGGGCCCTATTTGGGTGGGCATGAGCCTGGGGCAGACTGTGCCTGGCAGCAGGGCTGGGGCATCTGTCAGCGTGGCACAGCATAAGGGGTAATGGTCACGTGGGCATCAGGAGAGCCTGGGGGAGCCTTTGTGGTGTGGCCCAGGGCTCTGCAGGGTGAAGGAATGGCTTCTGCTTCACATCACCCAATACTCCCTGAACTGGGAGTGCTGCATGCATCACATCTGGCCAGATGCAGGATGAATCTCTTCTGGGCACTGGACTCCACAACCCTTTGCAAGACAATTTTTAGAAGCCTCGGTGAAGAGATCTACGTTTAATGTTTTTCCTGCCGTTATCTCGATGCCTGGGTGGGGCATGATGGGGAAAATAATACTTATCTCCCTCTCTGTGCCTTGATGGCAGCAGGCCAGGTTGGATGACTGCCAGTTGGCACCACCTAAATGGTGGGTGCTTGTTCATTATTGATGTCGTTTGTGGCTGAGCATGGCTTAAATGGGGGGGAAATTGTAGCACTTGATTTGTAAATGTCATGCTGCTCTCACACTGAGCTGGTGCTGGGAGATGAATTTGAGGCAGGCTCTGCTGCTCCACATCACACTGCCAGGCACCAGATGGTGATTCTCTCTCTTTGCACCTGGGCAATGGGGTTTAGCTCAGGTGTCACCTAAACTCCTACACAGACAGGTGCTTATAAATACTGACCCCAGAAAATATGAAAATTAAAAGGTGACTGAAAAGCAGAGGTTGGGGGGGGGGGGGGGCGGCAAAGCACATAGGGACCAGCCTTTTGCTTACCTGTAATTTAGGGCTCTCCTCTGCCCTGCCACTAAGGCATCTCTCTTGCATCCATGGGAGGAGTATGGAAGGTGGGCAGTGCAGCGGAGCCTGCCCAGGTGCTGTGGGAATAGTTGATTATGCCCAAGCAAAGCTTTGGGGCACTTAGCTGGTATGTGTTAGCTCAAGCATGGCTTTGCCTCCAGATTTTGCACAGGCAGCTTGTTTGTGGTGCAAAGAGCAATAGCACATCAAGGTGGCAAATGGGTTGCATTTCACAGGATAGCTCCTGTGCTTTGCTGGGATCATCAGAGTGGAGAAGCAGCAGCAGCAGGAAGATAGAGAAGCCAGAGCCACCATTCAAAACTGCTCATGAGCTGACAAGCATAGCAGCAATTCATTATCAAGAATATCTGTGTGGGGAGGAAAAAAGGGATCGTTTTTATCAGTCCCCTGCATACTTCCCTCTGTAGGGAATTATGGCAACTAGTGCTGCTAAGCCAATTCAGTTGTTCAGACAGAATCTTCCTCCTGTGCCCCAGCGGTATTTGTGGGGAACCATCTGCCTCTGTCCCAGCAGGTTACTCCAGCCACTGCCAGATCCTGTTCCCTATTCTTCTACCACCTGCTCTGCCTCCTTTCCATTAAAATTCATCTCCTGTGCTGTGGCTGAAAATGGCTTCTGGAGTCCAGCTGTGGCCCATCACTGCCCTGCCATTACGCTTCCTGAATATTTTTTTGCTGAACCAATTACCCAAACATCAGATCTGCCTTTTTCATGTTGGAGCAATGGCTCATGCCTTTCCCTGGTTGCTGCCAGCTGAGGACCTCCCTGCCTGCTGCAGCAATTCCTGCTAGCAACACCTCATCACATTTGCCTGCATTTCACCCCATCTCCACCACTCCTGCCTTCAAGGTAGCCCAGTTTCTCTATTCTTCTGTATTTCAAAACCCTCCTAATTTGTCTCATTAGCAAATGATGCTAAGGTACCCCTCTTTCCTATGCCAGTTTGATAACAAAAATAGGGAAGATCAATCCTCATATAGATCCTTAAGGGTCTTGCCCTCCAGCCTGATTGATCTTCTAAAATATAAACAGCCCATTAATACCTGTCTTAGCTTTCTTGGACTAGCCCCCACCTGACAACTCTTGGTGTGGTTCCATCCCAGCAGTTTGGCCAAGTTCCAATGCAGTGTTCCCAGCTTTTCCTCTTCTAGAAAAAAGTAAGCTGATGTGTAAGGCTATTTTAGCACAGTCAACACCTGGAAAAAAATGCAGTTTTGGAGAAAGTACTCAGGTATGCACATAAGGAAGCAAACTTCCCTTTTTCTAGCCTGATACTGTTGAGAGTTTGGTGCCTGTGCTTAGACTTTGATACACTATTTTGAGGATGGCATTTCAGCAGATACTGCACTTATATTTGCATTTCATTTCTCCTCCCCTGTCATCTTCCTTTACTGATCTCCCCATCACTTTTCTATCACTTCAGTAACTGTAGTGCTAGGAAAGGTGGGAGAGCTCTGACTGAATGGACACACACTCCTGCCAAACTCAGATGCTTGAGAATAAAGGTTTATCTTCATGGCACTTCTGCAACTGTGTGAGTCTGGGCAGGGAGCCTGCCTAGGTGGCAGGAGGGACCCCTTGCTCATTGGGCTGTCCCTCAGCTCTCTGTGCCAGGAAGGCAGCACTCTGTCTGCACTTTGACTTCTGTGAGAAACTGGGATTGATCCTGCCTGATTACTTTGATTAAGTAATAAGATTTATTTAAAGATGAAGTCAGCAAATACTGAAAGGATTAAAAACTGGTTAAGCATTGTGTCTCCAAAAGTAGAGGGAGCAATTGCAGACTGGGGTATTTCTGCTGGGAAGCCCTCAGAGGATGGGAGCAAGTTGAGCGCAGCCTTGTAGCCAGAAAAGCTCCAAGCTCCTAAACAGAAATGAGCAGGAGTGGGGCAGGGTGGGCAGAGAAGAGAGGCTCTTCCACTGCTGTCCCCATCCTATCCCATCCCGCTCTCTGACATAGCTGGAGGGGCAGCACCAGCTTCTCTGCTCAGGGGAGCTTGGCCTGAGGGATGATCCTCCTGATTTTGGGTGGGGAGACACAGGCCCTGTCGGGCCTAGGAACTCCTAATTGGGTGCTTCTGACACCTGATAGTCTTGGGTCTCCAAAGCTTCTGAAGTACCATCTGTGAGAATATTTAAATTGCATCTTCAAGATACACCTACTAAAAGGCATTTGTGGTCCATCTGCAAAGGCCTTCCTTACTTCTGAGATCCAGCCCACACATCAACTAGAGCAAAACTAGGGTCAGCTCAGAGGAGCAGCACACCTTCAGATGTGGTCCCCAAATGTCCCTGTGGCTGGACACCACGGGGACACGGAGTGGGACAGTGGAGAGGGCTGTATTGGGTGCAGTCCCTTGGCACCACAAGGGGTAGATGAGCAGTGGAGGGTGGTGCCTGCACCTTCCTGTGTCACCCTCACTAGCTAAGCCCTCCAGAGGCATCACAGCAAGTCCTGTCACTCACCAGTGACCATGGAGACAGCATATGCCTTTGTCCTCAGCAAGGTGTCCCCACCTAGTGCTCTGTCCCCACTTGACACCACTTGTCCTCTTGCCTTATGGGGACAGCTTGACCCCAGCAGTGTTTTCTGGCACGTGTGGCTGCCAGAGTCTGTGAAAGAGTGAGCTGGTGCCTGCATGTGGTGAGAGGAGAGGTAATGAAGCTCCTGATTTCCCAGCAGCTGATGCCTGCCTGAGTGATAGCTCTTAATTGGCTTCTCTCTGCAAAAATCTCTCCTGCCAGCCCCAGGAGAGATGGCATTGCCACAGGCTGTGCCTCCCCATGCTCTCTCCGCTGCAGGCTGTTTTTGGGGAGCGAAGAGGAAAAGATAAACTAGGTGAAGAGATGCACTGCTACATGATTTTTATAGGTTTTTTTTTTTTTTTTTGACAGAAATAAGAATTTGCCCTGTCTCAGATAATTAGCTATTTCCTTACTGGATGACTGTGATGGGAAAACACTCACTATGCTATTAAGTGAGCCAGAGGACTCACTCTGCTTTTAATTCCCTGTGTCTCTTTTCTCACCATCCTCCAGATGAGAGATGGGGGTGAAATAAAGACATTTCTGCTCCAGCAGCATGTTTGCACTGATGGATGCTGGTAAGAGGAGCAGATGGTGGCTTTGGCTCTGCAAGGGGCTTTGTCCTCCTGGGGAGTGAGGGTGCTGGGAGTGCAGCAGGAAGGACACCCCATATCCTGCTCTGGTAGTTTCCATATCACCCACCTTGGGGCTGACCCCAAGGAAGGGCAGATTGGCTGGGGGTGTGTGGGAGGACCAGTGTCCTAGTGGATCCCATTGGCTGGGGACAGTGTCCCACAGGGGTTCTGAGTCCCCCACAAACCACACCAGTTTCTTTCCCCATTGCTGTCCTCTCACCTCATCTCTGAGGGAAGAGGAGTGAGATCCAGCATGGCACCATCCCAGCTTACCCCATCACCACTTCCCAGCTCCTGTTTCAGCCAGTGAGACTGTTTTGGCACACCATAGCACTAGCTGAGGGGTGAGTGAGCAGTAGTAGCAGAGCAGGTGACAGCTCAGATGTATTGATTGCTCAGCTCTGTGCTGAGGTGCTGGTGCTTTTTTCCTCAGCAGCTTTCTTCCTGGCTACATCCCAGAAGGAGGTAGGATTCAAAGGCCACCCTTGCCCTTGGCACAGGTTCCATCCAACCTGTCCTTAGCTGCTTCTGAAGCGAAAGGCCCAAAGGAAGTACTCACCTTGATGCTGTGGAAGTTACAAAAGGAGCTCAAGCTGGAAGACATGTTTTCCACTGCTGTGAAAAGAAACCAAGTCCCAATACACCTCAGACAGTGCTGCTCTGAGCTCCTGGCTGAGCAAGGAGCATCTCCAAGGCAGGGGAGGGATGGAATGGATGTTCAACCAGTCCAGGGAGTAGGGCTGGCTTGGTCCCCAAGTCCTTGTCCTCACAGCAAGGAGGACATCTGGGCCACCTGGTCATGGCACTTCTGGCAACCCAAAGGTCACAGAGTGTGTGAAACAAGAGAGTGGTGTTTATGCACGGATTTGGGGAAGGGGGCAGGGTATGGGCTTTCTGGTGATGGTGTATCTGCCTCTCGGCGTCACTGGCTTAGGATGAAGGCTGGTAGTACTGGTGGGGCAACTGGGGGAGGGCATGGGCATTTGGGGAGCAGGGGAGGAGGGCAGTGGAACAGAGTTGCTGAGGCCAGGGGTGAGGTGCCTGTGCTGAGGGTGCCAGACAGTACCTGTGTTCACAGGGGCAGGCAACTGCAGCCATGTGTTTGGGGAACTTGGTTACAAACAGATGTCCTATTCCTGAATGGAGAAGAGGGAGTTGTTCTGCTATGTCATGGAACTCTTCAGTGCCACTGCAGTTATTTTTCAGAAAGCTCTGGGATGCAGAGAAGGACAGCAGGTTGTGGTTATAGGACATCACTGTTTTACCAACCCTCCTCCAACCCCATCTCAGAGAACCCCATCATCAGCCACCAGTGATCTCACTTCATCACCGCACCTCCACACAAAGGTCATCTTTGGACTTTCTACCCTTCGCATCACCTCCCACAGCAGTGACCTCCATCCCTTCTCCTTTCTGGGCTAGACATGTCACCAGGCCAGAACTTGAGGCTGTTCCTCCTTCCTCCCAAATTTCCGAGTATTTCCTGGGGGATCTGGACCATTACAAAGCTCTGCTATTGTTTTATTGTTTATTGAGGGTCCTGGGTGAGAGAGGGATCCTTCTCTGGGAGGAGAGGAGGAAGGGGGTGAAGAGTCACTTCCTCCACACCACTGATAGAGTTTAGTTAACTTTCTTTTTTTTTTAAAGTTCAATCAAATTTCTTGAACCTTCCCTGACTGCTGTGTCTTGTTGCCTTTTTGCTTCCTTCCCTTCTGCTTAGGGAGCTACAGCAGACACTGTGAGTCTTTAATAAGTTATTTAGCAGTGATCATGCTCCTCCTTGGATTTCAATTTCCACATGTTTCCCTTTAGGCTGTTTCCAACTAATTTCTCCATTTGCATAATGCCACCCTTAGGGATGCTCTGGCACAGCCCCTTCTCCCCTGCTTTGACAAGTTCATCAGAGATTCAGGCTATTAGTGGAAAAGACTCTAATTCTGCTGGTCCTTTAGCCTGTTCCTTCCCCATGCATCTCCAATTAAAAAAAGACAAAGAAGCAGTTTGGGGTTCAGAGGGATGGAATGCCCATGGGGAGTGGGCTGAAGACTGCTGGACCCCCCACCCTTGGAAGCCCCTGGAGGGAACTAGCTGGAAGAATTACAAATTCAGAAGCAAAAGTTGCGTCTTATTGTAGATTCTGGTCTGACTGCCCAAATAATTTTTTCTGGATCAGAATCAGCAGGGACCCCTCACCCCTGCTAATTCTGGGGTACTTGAAGGGGAGAAATGAGGAAGGCTTTAGCTGGGACAGCACTGAGCTGGGGGCTTGTAAGGCTGGTCACCTCTGCTGCAAATGCACCCATAGACGTCCTCTCTCTTGAAATAATGCTCTTGCTTGGTTATTTGGGGGGATGGCCATCCAGGAAGGCTGAGCACATGCAGGAGAGGAGAATGAAAACCATCATGTATGGGTGCCAGGTGAGTCTGCCCCTTATTACTCTTCTCTAAGGCCACCTCATCTCTTTTGGACATGCCAGCCCTTCCCTGCAAATTCTGCCTCTCTGTTCACCTTCAGAAGCAAGATCTGTTTATTTCCTCCTGATGTTTGTATTCTTCTGCCCCTCTTCAAGCAGATTTTAGGCTTCTACTACATACAGATGCTCCAGTCTTTCTCCCTAATTCTTGTCCAACCAAACAGGGAAAAAAAGCCTACACGACCCTCCTGCTCTCAGTGGTATTTGCCCACTGTGATCTACACTGAAATACATCTCACTCCAAGATACCCAGATACCAGCTAGATTATGACTTCCTTCAGGAACAGCACAAATACCTCCAGGTTTAAGTGAGCTTGGCACTCTTGTGAAGCTCACCTCTTTGATAGCCAGCTTCACGTTATTATCAATAGAGTCTTTTCTTCTGCTTTTTTTATTAGTTTTTCCATGTTAAAAAACATAATGGGAATTTTCAGACCAGCTTCTGTACAGATCTCTGATGCGCGTCTCTCTTTTATGGCTCAAGTACAATGGCAATTGCAGACATTAACATGCTTCTTTAGGATGAAATGTACATTTGAATGGCACCCTGCTGGAGGAACATGCTGCATCTCTTGCAAAGCTGGCTGCAGCTTGCCCAGAAACTCTGGGAAGGAGGTGAGGGACACCCAGAGTCTGCCTGCAGCCTCCTGCACGTGGGGAAAAGAGGCAACAGGAGAGCCAGAGAGAGGAGGGATGGTCAAAGGTGGATGCTGGAGAGTGGGGGGTGAGGCTCAGCTTCTTAATGCCAGCCCTTTGGGGCAACCACGGCCTTCATACCCACCTCAGAAGCATTTAATGTGTTGCTGGCAGTGTACAAATAAGCAAAAGTAAGATGTATGGGGGGTAGGCTTGGTATTTCCGTGTTACTAGAGGCTTATGGATGGATGGATGCATGGATTCATGGGGATACCTCTCTCCAAGGCATGGGAAGGAGAGTGTTGAGGTCACCCTGTGTCTCAGACTCCTTCCACATCTCTTCCTTCTCTGGATCTCGTCCCCTCACAAACAGCACTCCCACCCCAGGTTCTGCAGGTTTTGTCAGCCTTTTCTTTCCATCCCTCTTTGTGTGCAGGGCCCTGACCTAGTACAAGGAGTGGAATCCTTCAGGCCAGCACTCCTCCCAGGACACTCCTTAGGTAGAGATTTCCATTACAAATCTTTTGAGGGTCCAGCACTCTGGGACGGCAACCTTATGAGGCCTCTGACTCGGGATCATCGTGGCAGTCACTATTAACACAGAGAAAACCTTGCTGTTTTTACCAGCTTGTGCCAACAATGGGAGAGATGGTGTGCAACCACCAGCCTGCCTTCCTCCTTGTTTCTAATTTGGGATAAATTAGACAGCAACTGGGATCAGGGGTCTGTCTGGAAAGCCAGAGAGAGCATGCCTCTTGGTCTTGTCCATGCTCTGTCCTCCTACTTCGCTCCAGCTGAGGGGTCAGGCCACCCCACGGCACTGAAGTGAGAATGTCGTTTTCATCACAGGAGTCTGGAGGCTCTGCCAGGACTCTTCTCCCAGAAGAAGCAGCAGTCATTCACTGACACCATATCCCCTCTTCTCCCTGTGTGTACCCTTCATGGACCAAGCCTGGGCAAGTGACAGATCTCCCAGCTGCGGGGCTGAGAGGGGAAGCTGTAGCCCCAGATCGGGGTGGCTGCACCAGCCCAGCAGCAGCATGTGGTTTCTCTCCTGCACATCTTCCACCAGGCAAATGTGCTCCTCCTTGTCCCAGCAGCCAGGCTGGTGCTCAATTCCCTGTTGCTAGATGGTCACACTCCACAGCCTCAGGGAGAGCAGGGGTCTACTGTTCATCTGAAAGAGGAAGAAACCTGCACAGGACATCCATGCTGGGGCCCTGCTGTGCAAGCAGCCCTTGCAGGCACTGGTGCTCTGTGCTCCGCAGGAAAGCTCAATCCCAGAAGGGTCAGCGGCCAGGGATGGCAGTGACATGCAGGTGGCAGCAGCTACACGTGGCCCCCTTTCGAGAGATAAGCAATCAGTGCTACCACCACCCCGATGTACACTCCTGTGCCAATGGTTATGGAGAGCGCGGCAAGGAAGAGAGCTCGGCGGGAAGCTGAACTGGCCAGATGAAAATCTCCTTTGGAGACAGCCTTGCTGGTCTGGAAGGAGAAGAAATGCTTGTTGCTCACAGCTGTACCAACCTGGCCTTTAACCAGCATGCAGTAGTTTCATTACTGAGTCAGTGCTTTTTGTCTGGCCACTGCATCCCACGGAGGCAGGGAACAGACAGCAAAGTGTCTGTCAGTCTAGGATGGCTCTGAGCAGCTGTGCCTCCTGCACACATTTCCCTGTGGACTTTGCTTCCAATGGAAGCATGGGCTTCATCTACTTGTCTGAAAGCACCCATGTGGGCACACAGCCAGAGCTGTGAGTGGTGGCTGGACCCTTGTAAGACCCCAGTGTATGGGGCGAGGGCTGTGTGATGCTGAGCAGATACCAATGCACCCTATACAGAGATGTTACAAGAACTGCCTAGGCTCAGGGAACTGACTCTTGAGGGCATGGTCTGTTGGTCCAGTTGTGCTGCCACCTGATTTTTCCTGCATGGGGTTTTCAGCTGAAGCCTATTTGCTGTTGAAGAGCTAATGAAACCAGCAGTGGAGACAGATCCTCATCTCTCTGGAAAAAGATGGCAACTTCCAGCTTCTCTGAGTGCTCAGGGCATATTCCAAGCTGCTCTACTTATTACCTACTATTTGAGTTCAAGTTGCCAGGTGAGCATCAATGCACTCAATGTGCAAAGACACCAAAGATATGGTCCTTGCCTCGGTGAGTGAACAAAGGGGGTAGTTATAGAACATGGAGCTAGATATAAACTGCCCCATCTACATCATCATGTGGTGAGTGCACTGTGCTATCTTGTACTACATGGAAAAATGTGAAATCAGCTGCTCCTTGGGTTCCTAATCAATTAATGCTTCCTCTGCCTCTCACCAGCTCCGTGCCAGGCACTCATGTAGTATATTTTCCCACTTCTGTTCCTGTCCTCTTGATTTAACTTCTTAATACCTCCCCCCATCTATTCTTGGTACAGCAGCATCTATGCAAATGTGGAGTAAATCCCCTGGCTCTGCATGAATTATTCTGGGTCAACAGCAATGTAAGTGCACCCAGGCTCCAGGCTAAACCCTCAAGGACATAGCAGCTCCTCTGGGCTGCTGCAGCCTGAGGGCCATTTTCTCTCCAGCCTCTGCCAGCCTGGCATTGGCTCCCACAGGTTAGCCAAGGTGCATCAGAAATAAGTGCAAGAGAGGAGCTGTAGTGTGATATGAACACCAAGCTCCCCTTCGTGTCCAGCCTACAGAGCAGCCTGGCTCCTGTGGGATGAGCTGCCTCAGTCTGGGTCATGGTGTAGAACTTCACATTACTGGAGAATGGGAGGACAGGTGGGAAAATGTCATTTTCCTGGACCTGGCTGGAGGGTGAGAAGCTGGGCAAGGGGCCAAGAGAAGCCCCAGTTCTCTAAATAACAGCCAGAAAACCCAAAGAAAAAGCAAAGGTAAGGAGGTAGCCCTGACCTCCAGTAACCCACACCAGAACTGGAAGGGTTCCAACCCCACAATTGTGGGGACATCCAGGAGCACCCTTTGTCTCAACCTTCAGAGTTCTGGCCATGGCACAGAGATGAGCCTTAGATTCAGAAAGGTGTTGGTCACCTCCATGGGCCACTGTGGTTCCCAGGGCCCTTGCTTTAGCACTTGGCACATGCAGGCGAGCAAAGGAATCCTTACCCCTTGGGAGAAGTAGAAGGCAGCAATCCCCAGGGGCCAGAAGCAACACAGCATGGAGAAAAGGGCCAAGCCCAAGTGGTCTCGGGGGGGAAGCATCAGGAAATGATCCTCGCTTTCGCTGTCGCTGGAGGAGTCGCTCTGCAAAACCAGATGGATTCAGCGCATGCCCACCTCCCCGTGCCACTCTGCAGGCTGCATCTCAGCACCTCGCCTCCCAGCTCCCACTCTCTCCTGAGCCTGTCACATATTCTCATACAATTCCCACTGGCAAATTCAAGGAGTACATTTCAAAAATATTTTAGACTCTTCAGCACGGTTTGATGAGGAACCACGTAGCTCAGCAAATTCAAGAGAGAAATGGATTCTCGGCTCCCTGCCAGAGCAAATGCTGGGGGTCTGGGATTTCCCTGCATTAGAGAGAGTCTTAAACTGAAATATCTTCAGCTTTGGCAGAACTGACTGTTTGTCAGCTTAAACAAACTTAAACAAAGTGACTTATCCCCATTAGAGACTAGGAGATCAATATCCTGCTAAAGTAATTTAGGAAGTGAGGGAAAGCATTTAAAGCGGAACCTACATTGCAGGGGCAGCATGCCCTGTCCCCTTAGTGAGTCACTGCTCAGTGGCTGTGGTGAGCCCTCTAGGGCACCCCTTGGGCACCAAGTGAGCCTTTGGGCACCACTGGGCCAGCCTCAGGCCACCCTGCAAGTGATGTATCTTGGTGGGGAAGGGACACAGAGGTGGGGCGTCCCTGCAGCCATCTGAACAGGCTACATCACCAACACCACAGCAAGCAGAGCTGTGTGGGGTCATCAGGCATCAGCTCCAGTGAGCTCCAGGACCTTCTCCCACCTCTTAAGATCCTGGATGATTTTTCCCAGCCTTGGCACCACTGCTCAAGCCATAGTGGGGCACAGCACAGCAACGAGGCTGCTTTGTCAGCTCATTCTTCCTCTGCAGGATTCATCCTGTCTTTATATATATAAAGATTTCTCTCAGCTGCTGCCATCACGCATGTGAATTTTGATGTTATGCAAGAATTGCTGTTTCTCTTTAGCTCAAGTGCCACAGCAGCAGCAGGCTGCCCTTGTCAAAGCATTCCCATTTCCCAAGGGTCCCACAGAGACCCACCTCCTTTTTGCTCCCAGTTGCAGGCAGCCAGGCTGCCTTCCAGGGAAGCTGGCCTCCTTCTGAGGTCAGCGGTAAGGAAAAAGGAGCAGAAATGATAAGGAGGAAGAAGAAATACTGGGTGCACAGGGAGGCTGGTGAGGCAGGAGATGAAAGGATTTGGGGGGGAGTTCTGGCTAAAGAAGGGAAAATAAATTATCAAGAATTTGAGCCAACGTCCAGAAAGAATGACCACAGGAGTTTAGTGCTATCCCACCTGTCCAGGCTCACCTCATACTCCTGGAGCTCATCTTCCTCCACTTCATAGGAAACAGTTTGGATTCGGATGTCACTCTCTACCAGGCAGGACCCTTGTGCCTCATGCCCTTCAGGAGCTTCAGATGGAGACTCTTTGCTTTCTGTAAAAGTGGTCTCGCAGCTTTCCATCTTGCTGTCCTTGGCCTTGAGAGCAGTCTCATCCTTCACAAGGATGAAACTGGGGCCATACAAAGCTTCAACAGCCAGCTGCAGGGAACTGGCATCCAGCAGCTGGTGAGTCCTGGCACCACCAGTGTTTTGGAATATGTAGGAATACAGTTTCCCTTGGCAGCGATGACTGGGGTAGTCCTGGCTGTGGTGCTGGTGGTAAGAGTAGCTGCTGCCAAGGTGGCCATTGGATTTGGCCAAGAGCGGGTTTTGGAGCTCACGCACGCTTTCCATGCTGCCGGCAGCGGTGGTGGGGGGGAGATCCTGCAGGAGCAGAGGGGGTGGGAGGGAGTAGGCTGTTATTTCAGCAAGGAAAGGGAGCAGAAAAGCCTCTCACCCATGCACAGCCAATGTCGAGAGGCTAGCAGGAACAGAAAAAATCTGGCAGTACTGGAGGAAACAAGACCCCTCCCCACCTCTGTACAGCTTGAATGCTATCTCCCCAGCTGGTAGCAAGATAAGGATGCAGCCCTGCAGTAAGGTTATCTGATTCAGGCTAGATTAACATGAGGAGTTGCTGTATCTATAATGCATCTTAAATTTGCCATGTGCAGCCTGACAGGAAAGGACCTACTGCATCTTTTCTGCTGGTTCATAGTATGTGCTGTGACAAAGACTGATAACACAGAAGTAGATAAGAGTGACTGACAATCACTCAAGGGGCCTCCCTGACTTCCCATGGTGAATTGTATCCCTCTGGACATTACACATACACTTAACTGGCTTTCAGTGCACGGGAAGTTCTCTAGGACTCATCCAAGGCTGAGCTGGGGCTGGAGCAAGTGCAATGAGCCACCAAGGGAAGCCAGGGAGCTGCTGTGAGGACATGGAGGTGGTGTTTAGGTTGGGGTGGGAGTGTTGGGTGCTCATCCAGCTGTGAGAAGGAACAGAAAGATGTGGAGACTAAAGGGGAGGGCTCCGTGGGGTATGGTCCACTTTGAAATGATGACATTTTAAGTAAATGATTCATCACATCAAAGTGCTATTAAAACCAGCTCCACCCGTGGGTACAGTAGCAGCCAGACAGCCTTGGCTCTGGGCCACCAGGCTTCAGAAACTGCTGAGTCCAAATGAGATCCTCAGCTACAAATGTCAACATGGGTTTCTTCCTCAGGGAAATTCACCTCCCTATCCCTTCCTCCATTTCAGAGTGCTGAAATCTTGTACTGCTCTCATTTATTTTTTTCCCATGAAAATTTCTCAGATGAAAAATTTCCATCCCTATTTTTCAGAGGACAATTTGGCTTCCCAACTCACCTTGGAACAAAGAAAAAGTCTCCATCTGAAGCATTCTCAGAAGAAAGAAACAATTACTTTGCCCTCTTCACTACCTGAGCCCCAGGTTTTATAGCCTCTTCAGCATTTTCCTAACTCCCAGACCATGCCACCCTATTTTCTTGAAACATGAAATGTTCCTGTCCTCCTTAGAGACCTTGGTCACTGACTCCTCTGTAGGATGCTGTGTGGCAGGGTCACACTTCCTCCTGCTATAGGAATCCCTGAGATGCACTAGGTTTTCTGATAGACAGCACATGACCTTGGCTTTAAATCTCAAGAAGGAAATATAAATAGAGAAACTGAAGACTTCAGAGAGTGAAAAGCCCAAGTGGTCCTGTTTCCTTGGCAAAGTCTACTACAACATGCAGGTTTGGGAGCTGTACATGGTTTTAAATGTACAAGTCCATTTGCTTTGTTTGGGCATCGGTCATCACATTTTGGAAATCTACTCAGGAAAATGGAACTGTTCAAAAGCCCTCTTTTGCTGCCAAAACACTGTGCATTTTGGTGAATGCCCTTCACTTCTCCCTTCCCAAAATCATTCCCTGCCTTCTGCAGTCTCCCACCTTACTTATAAAGCTGGTATTGGCTCATGCAACAGATGGCCATTAAGTATTTTCAAAATATTTAAGAGACATGCATTTTTGTAGCAAAGAAGGTTTTATTTTCTGCGTGGACGTAGAGAAGCTCAAAGCTACATCCCAATTTTCAGGCAAGGAAACCACAATCCTCTTCTTTGCTTACCTTAACATGCAAATTAGATTTCTAATAAAATAACTTAATTTTTAGCAAAACACTGAGGAGAGACCAAGTGTAATTTGAGAGCAGAAGCTAAAGCAGGAGGCCAGAGTTAGCGAGAGAAAATTGATGGTTTTAGTACAGCATCCATCTCAAGAAATGATTCTGGCAGCAAGCTAGGGTAGGAAGGAATGGGATCTTGCTGAGAACTGCTGAAGGGAGTCAGTTCCAAATGTGTTGGGAAACACCAGCAGACGGACTGCGGGCAGGCTGCTGGCCACTGGGCAGCAGGTGCTGCCTGTGTGGAAGTTGCTGTGCTTCTCACTTTGTGTCCTCAGCAGGTTGGAGAGGGAGCAGAGCTGCACAGAAAAGCCATATGTTCACAGCAGCAAGCACTGGGAAAACAGAGTGTGGGAGAGGGAAAGAAGGGAAAGGAGCTGGGAGGAATTGGGAACCTAAAAGGCAGTTTGGGAGGTGCCATGGAACCAGTGTGGGAAGAGTGCAGCTATGCAGCTGGACTGCTGCTGCACATGGACTCTGTTGAGTCCCAAAGGATGCCAGAAGGGCTGGTGGGAGATGTTTCACTGACTGGGCTGTGGAGAAGAGGCAGCAAGGGCTTGCAGGCAGCAAACATCCTGGGGTGAACATACCTTGGAAGAGTAACACTGGGTGGCAAAAGAAATCATAGGAAAAAAAACCTCCTAAAGTGTGGGAAGGTCTGTGAATATGGGCTGGGCAGGACTGAGGCTTCATCCCAGGGAGCTGGGGTGAGCTCAAACCTCTCTGGTCCATCAAATTGTTCTGGAGCTGTCCTTATAGCAGAGCTAGGATCTTGAAGCTCTTCCACAAAGCATGGATAGGGCAGGGCTACAGCTACAGCTACTCAGCCTGGGCTAGTCCTCTACCCTCTGGAATTACAAAAGATTATCCTGTACTAAAGTCTCTTTTCCTTGCTGCCTTCCACTATTGGGAGTTGGGGCTGATGCTCTCCCTGGGAGACTGCAGGGACAAGGGGAAAGGTGCAGAAGAAAATCTCACAGTGCTTCTGATAAATAAGCAAAGGAGCCACCAACTGCAGCCGTCATGCCCAGTCCTGGCATTTGTCAGCAGTGGGGAGGGGACAATGAGGGCCAGTGTCACAACATGCTTACAGCAGTGTGCTCAGCCCTGCTGGACAGCAGCCAGGCTGGAGCCTTCCTCTGCAATAATGGTGAAGATGTGAAAGAGTCCCAGTAGCAGAGGGATTAGAGATGCTTCCCACACCTCAGTCACCAAGATCAGCACGTCACATAGAGACCATGTACCACATGGTCTGGGTTGCAGGTGGAGACAAGGGCCATAAAGCCTCTGGAGATGACATTAGAGAGGGAATGGCAGAGAGTGTGAGGACCAGCCCTGCAAGCACATGCACAGGAAAGGAGAGAGTCACACCAGCTCTGCAGTTGACCCCAAACCCCATTTAGGTTATCTGAATCCTACAGGGAATTTAGCCACACAGGGACTTAAAAAAGGAAGCCTAGTCATAAAATAAGCCTGATGATAAAGAAAGCCTGTTAATAACCAAGGTTGGGGAAAGAGGAATGAAGTCAGAAGATGAAAGCAAGAAAGCAGTAAAAGACAAAATTGTCAAAGAGTGGCCATTCTCTGTCCTGATTAGCAGCAAGACTGGATAGCGTGCATATCCATCAGCCCTATGGGGCTAGTCTGGGCAGTACTGGCAGCAGGTAGTGGTGGTGAGATGCTGCTAGATGCACGGGGAGGATGCACACACACAGACGTGCTGCTGGGTGCACAGGGAGGATGTGCACATACAAGCATACATGCACAACTTGGGCACACCTGGGAGAAGGCAGTCTGCAGTGCCCTAGCTGAGCTGAACCTTTGCTGCAGCTCTACTGCTGCCTGGCAGCTGCTGGCTCCCTACAGAACTGCCTCCCCCTGTGCACGGCTGCTCCTGTAACCAGCTGGCTGAGCAGGGCCCCCACGCCCCCCAGCCCAGCTGCAGCAGTCCCCAGCAGAGTGGGAAATGCACAGCTGTGTTGTGTACTCTCAGCTTCTTAAGGCAAGTACTGGGTAAAATGAGCCAAATAAGGCATGAAAATAAAGAAGTAGCAAATTTAGCTTTGTATTTCACAGATCTCACCTCCACACCACAACCCCTGAGGCAGTTCTCAGAGGGACCCTTGGCACAGATGCCGGCTATGATAAGCCAGTTAATGATGAATTAAGTAGCTGTTCCAGGAATCAATCATCATTTAATTGCCCTGTCAAGCAAACACTCTGCAATGCTTCCCGGGCTCATTAGCAGGTTGTGGCTGTGGTGCATGTCCCCAGACTCCAGAGTGAGAAGGTTAGCCCACCCTGGCTGAAGGTTTTCCCCTTCAGGACAGCACCAGGGGAGGTCAGTGCCCTCAGGTACTGGTGTCCTGCTGCACTGCCCTGCTCTGGCTGGTCTGAGGCCAGGGGACAATGAGAATGCTTGTTCCCCATCCCGCTGATGTTAAGCAGCACCACGGCCAGAAAGAGCTGCCATAGCCCCAGGACAGATGTGGACCCACTCCTGATGGAAGAGGAAAGCATGGGAGATCTGTTGACCACTTGTCCCTGAGCCCAGACCTTCCTAGAAGCTCTCGGGAGGTGCTTTGGATCTTCTAAGCAGAGGCCCAGGTCCAGTCAGGACACAGTGCCTCTGCCTCTGGGCATTCCAGCCTGTGATTCTGCACATCTCACAAAGGCTGCTGAGAAGCAAAGGCACAGCATTGCCTGGGCAGTTTTCATTTTAGGAGAGGGGTGAAGGAAGGGCTATGAAAACTGACAATGTGTCTGGCAAGAGTGGACCAAGCCCTCAGCCATAGGAGCCCATGCAGCAGCAGGGATACCTGGCCCTGAGCCCTGCAGGGTGAACCACAGCTCAAGGGGAGAAGGAAGTACTTTCATCAGCCCCACAGACATGATTGCAGAAAGCAGTTTTGCTCCAGCCAACACTGAACCCTCCCATGGGTGCTCCTTTGACACCACTGCTTCTGTCTTGGGCGCAGCACCAGCATGCAGATTGAGGGGCTGTTTATCCCTGGGGTGTAACAAGCCTTCACCAGTCCTGGGAAAGGTTGCTGTGGCATGAGCATCAGGTGGGGTGGCCTGGTGGCTGGAAAGGTCAGAGGGGTGATGTGGGGGGTGCAGATCTCAGTGTGGGGCAGCAGGGAAGGGTGGTGAGACGTGATGGCGCCAATGGGGCTGGCAGAGATGGTACCCAGAGAAACAAAAAAGGACAGTAGGAAGAGCAGTGGGAAGGGAAATGGTGGGCAAGAAGCGTGGGGGCAGGGGAAGCAAAGTGACATCTGAGCCAGAGCTGGACCCTGGCGGCTGACATGGAGAAGAAAAAGACTATGAAACTGCTGGAAGGGAAAGAGTCGGTGGGAACCAGGAGGGAAGGAAGAAGGTGACACAAAGCCTGTGGACTTGGATTAGAGGGAGGATAGCTGAGGCATTTGTGATATAGAGAATCTGATTCACACCTTTGATGCAGCTGGTTTGATAGAGCTGGAAAGGAGTGAATAAAATGCTTGCTCTGATCTCCTGACAGGTGGAAAGCCAGTACCAAAGGGCTGCTGGCTCCAACAGAGACTAAATTGCTCTGAGAATTGGGATGCAATGGGCTGCTTTTCAAGGATCACAAGTCAAATTGGGCAATTTCCAGGTGGAAATCGGGTCTTTATTGTCTCTGATAAAAATGTTTCTCTGCGGCAGTGTTCTGTCCCAGCTATGCTCAGAACTAAGGTGTTGCTTCTAATGGTAGGAAGCAGCAAATCCATCCCTGGGGCTGGCAGGGAAGAGTCAAGCTGATTTTGGAGAAACCGTTCCAGGACCTCTACAGGGTTGGGGCTCCCGCCCCTCCCTGTCGCCAGCTGCGGTGCCAGTAATTTGGACACACTGCCCGTGCGCATCACATCAACAGGGGAGCAGTGGAAACTCCATCGCCTCCATGCAGCGTCCCCGTAACACCCGGCTTCACACCGGGAGCGCCTGCACACAGGCTGCGCGGCACCGGCGGGATATTCGCGGCTGCCGTGTCCCCCGCCTCGGCCGCCTCCGGGCTCGCCAGGCGGCCGCCAGGTGTCCCCGGTGCGCCGCGCAGCGTCCCCCGCTCCGCCCGTACACCGCCCGTACACCGCCCCGCACCGCCCCGCACCGCTCCGCACAGCCCCGCACCACCCCGCACAGTCCCGCACAGCCCAGCACAGCCCGCACAGCCCCGCACAGCCCAGCACAGCCCGCAC